>JAGDQP010061245.1:0-12072 GCA_022664845.1 Lepisma saccharinum
AGAATAATGAAATTTAGTTTGACAGTACAACATTATTAGTAGATTATGAAAATATTACAAAATATCTCTAAAGACGCCATCTTGGATCCAAAATGGCGGGCGTCATAAATCCATTTTCCAACTGCTTGAGCCAGAGATATGAAATTTGGCATAATGATGTATTATCAAGAATAGTTTTGGAAAACATAACAACGTTTTAAAAAATTCACCATCTTTGATTCAAAATGACAGCTGAAATATCATTTTTCACATCGTTCGAGATAGAGAAATGAAATTTGGTATGACAGTGTATCATCACGAGTATGTCACGAAAATATAAGAAAACGTTAAAAATGTGTCCATCTTTTATCCAAAATGCCCGCCTAAGCCCCACTTTATAACGACTGAAGCTAGAGAAACGAAATTTGGTATGAAGGTGTACCATTACGAGTAGGTTAGAATAAATTCGGCTCGTCTCCCCTACTAGGGTACAGTTCCCAGCTGGAGCCTGATTGCGATAAAGGGGTGCGCCCCAGCGAGGCCATATTTGAATTCTGGGGGCAGCGCCCCAATTAGGCGAAGCGAGTATATACATTACACAAGTGTAAAAAGCTGTGAAATACGAGCAAAAGCACCAGGGGTGCAAACTGTCCAGTCAACTCCTTCAACTTTAAAAAGTGGTGAAATGGAATATGGATGAACCTAGTTCCTCGCGCCAACTTCCAATACTCCTGCGTGTCCCACCAAGTTTTACTCGTCACAGACGTTAGCACTGCCAGGAGCATGTTATACAGGCAGAATGTGGAAGTTTCCCCATTCGGACGCAGCGCTCTGGAGTATGAGGGAATATCTGCATCATGTGGCGCAGTGCACTGCAGATTCTGGTTGTGATAAAAAGACGCAGTTCCTCCAAACTCCTCAAGTTCGATGCGCGGCCTGCCGTAGGATTCTTGGCGCAGCGACGCGAGCGAATCGAGGGGAGTATCAACACGTACGGCAGTGCATGCAGCCGAGTTCCGCGTGTCACAAAACGTCAGCATGCTATACAGGAATAAGAGGTTATTGCGAAATCAGCGATTTTGAGGTTCTGTAAGAAAAAAGATGTTAAAAATTGAAATATGAAATTTCGAAGTATGACGGTATATCATCACTAGTAGATTACAAAATATCTGCAAAGACATAATTTTGAATCCAAAATGGCTGACTTCATAATCCATTTTCCAGAACGTTTGAACTAGGGATACGAAATTTGGCATAAAGGTATATTAACAAGAGTAGTGTGGGAATAATGTACAGTTTTGAAAAAGTTGTTAACTTGGATCAAAATGGCCGCACAAAAACTTTTTCCACACCATTCGAGCTATAGAAACGAAATTTGGTATGAAGGTGTACCATCACGAAAATGTTTCAATAAATGGATCAAACCAACGCTATGAGTGTGCAGCCCCCGAGGCGATATGGGAAAAGGTCTGCACAGCATGGGGTGCTGTCCCCAGAAAGTCTGATCAAAATAAAGGGGGCGTAGCCCTAAACATTTGAAATTGGGACGCACACGGAATTCTGGGGCAGCACACCCAGCGAGGCGAACCCAGTATATATATACACGTATAAAAAGCTGTGAAATCCGAGCAAAACACCAGATGATGTTCGAGCCTTAGGGTTGGTGGTGGTGGATTTTAGGGCCGCCAGCAGGAAGCAAATTTGCTGTATCATCACAAGTATGTTACAATAAATATATCAAAGTTTCCCCATGTTTCAATAAATATCTCATTCCCACGGGTGGTGGGTATGGGAAAAAATCTGCAACATGGAAGCACAGTGTCCTGGAGAGTGGTTACGATAAAGGGGCGTAAGTACCCAAAAACTCGAAGTTGGGGGCGCAGCCAGCTACGGGGGCGAGGATCTAAATGAGGCCGAGCGAGCGAGTATATATATATTATACACGTACAAAAAGCTGTGAAATCCGAACAAAAACACCAGAGGTGCAAAAAGTGGAGACAAGTTCTTTAGCCCTAGAAAGGTGTGAAATGGGAGACGGATGAGCCAAGTTCCTTGGTGACAGAATGTAACAGGAACAAAGGAACTTGGCGCGAGGTGGCAAGGTTCATGATCCTCAAGCTATAAGGGTGGTGGGGATCCTAAAACCCACTACGTCCACCGCCACCAACCCTAAGGCTGTTGCCAGCTCGCGCGAAGTTCCTTTGTTCCTGTTACATGCTGTCACCAAGGAACTTGGCTCATCCGTCTCCCATTTCACACCTTTTTAGGGCTAAAGAACTTGGCTCCACTTTTTGCACCTCTGGTGTTTTTGTTCGGATTTCGAATTACAGGAAGAAATTAAGTTCCTAGAAATAATACAACTTCGAAGACATTTTTACTATAAACTGAAAAACTATAAATTCTTACCTAAATATGCTCTCATCCTGTATATACAATACGTTAATTCTTAATTACGGTATTAATCAACGAAAATATCTATTTTTGATCATAATTACCGTCCGCAAGAATCAATTATCTGTAGCTCAAAATCCCGGGAAATAACCGCGTATTCAATGTTTGAGTTTACTACTTGAGTTTTTCACTATAAAAACTCGGTGACATTGCTCCCTCATGCTCCGAACTACAAACCTCGCCTCATACTGTGCAAATATATACAGATAGAAATAGTGTAACAAAAAATATTTAATAAATTATGCATATTTCGAAAAGTTGTATAAATACATAATGAATACTCTTGTAAACAAGCAACTACATATATGTTTCTTCTAATGAGTCTGTTGCAATAGGGCTCTGAGAAGTATTATTTCAAAGCATATCATAACTTAGCCACGTCCCTTTGCTCGCGCTCTTTGAAAGTACAGCAATAGCTATCGGCACGTAACAGTATGTGGACCATTTGAAAAATAGAATTGTAAAATAGGGTGTCAACGCTGACCATGTACTGGGTGCTTTGGTACAGGGAACAACCACAGTATGTTTCAATTGTGTCGAATATGTACACTCAAAACTCGTATCACGCTATTTCCTAGCGGAACATTACGTAGAGCGACAATACGGAGCCGACATTTCCCAGCTGTGATACTACGTAGCTATGACATTTTATAGCCACGACATTTCATAGCTGCGACACTACATAGCTGCGATATTTCATAGCGGCGACAGTTCATAGTCGCGACAATACGTAGCCGCGACAATACATAGTTGCGACATTTCACAGACGCGACACTACATAGCCGCGACACTACGTAGCCGCGACAATACATAGCGGCGATTTTTATAGCCGCGACATTACATAGTCACGCTCTTTCTTAGCCGTCACAATTAATATCAACTTTTTTATCGTGATTTTACATGATTATTACAATTCATAGAGATGACAGAACGTAGTAACGAGTTTCTCAAATGTATTTCGTGGTCTTTTTATGACAAAATTCTGAAAATGTATGTAATATGAAATTGTCCAAAAAATTCACAAACACAATTAATTATTTTCCTGCGTCTTTGATTAAAGTAAATTTTTGTGCATCAGCTGAATAAATCACTCAATATTATGATTAGATCTCATCATAAGAACATTTCCTTTTAAAATAATATCCTGTTTAACTCGAAAACGTAAAAGCAAGAAACAACATTATTCATTTTTGTAATATTAAATATAGAGAAATCTTTCTACAGAATTCAGTACAATATGCAACACCACTTCATACCAGCGTGATATTACATAGAGCGACATTACGTAGCCACGATAATTCATAGCGAAGACACTACGTAGCGGGCATATTTTTATAACTGTTACAGAAGATGGTGCTATTTATTACCGGCAAGACTAGCATCTTTATTGAAGAAAACTAAAAACTAATTTGATGTCAAACGTATAGGACGTTGCAGTCATTTATATATTTTGCCCAAAATTTTTAGTCTCCAAATAATTAATTTTAACTGTTAGGAAATCTATCTCATCATATTTTATAAATCTCTGATAAGAAGTATGCAGGAAATAAAGAAATTTACCAAATGTGAAGAAACAAAACCGAGCTCCATAAATATAAAAATGTATTATAAAACGTGTCGGTAACATTGCAGTTGCATATGAAAGGAAATCTACATGGCTTTGTAAACCGAATCACTGTGTCTTTCAGCATTTATGTAAACTTTGCAATTCTCACACCAGGAAGTCCCAGAGATGTCGCACGATTTAGCAACTTACTAAAACAAAATTTTGTATTGTCGTCGAGCAGAAACGAATAAATTCTTTTATAATAAATAAGAAATAACAATCTGAAAATAGACTGACTGTAACAACAAACTGTGTTTATTCAATTGCTTACTATATTTTGCATATTGACTTCCAATGTAAGTTATGTATAGTAATGATCCCCCGGGTCTGTAACTTTTGACAACTACAAATATACCTAATACATCAGTTGGGTACCTAAACTTGACTGGTTGCTTTTATTTAACAATTCTCTTTACAGGGTCTGAGGGATTCTCCGGGTGTGCAAACCCTACTTTCACGCCAACGAGGGACGACGTCTTCGGGTGACTGTTTCTCTGAGTAGGAACGGAACCTGAAGTACTGTGATCTCTTCGCTTCTTAAATGCATCACTTCACCGGTAATTCCCAGAGTCCGAGCTTGCCTGCCGCGGTACGGAGGCGTTTTACTGGACTAAACTTTCACACCAGAATATACGGTGGCAACTAGGTAAACTACCAACTCATTAACTGAAGTATCCTTCGAGATGTTGCTGTTTATGCTGGAAGGTTTTTGCAGGGGATAAAATGATTTTCTTTTACTGCCTGTTGACTTTCTCTTATCTCGTAGCCGGTAGTGTTATTAGAATCCCCCCCTCTCTCACAAAGAATTTTAGGGCCCTTCTAGCAGAGGCGTCATTTAGGGGGAGTACGGGGGCAATTTCCCCCCATGCGTATGAGAATATCAATGCACTAAAGCGCAAACAAACGTTTTTAAAAAGACAAGTTAAACTGACATAAAAACCACACTGAAAAGTAAAGAAAAGTACTAGTTTTTTTTTTCAATTTCCATTTTTTGTAGGAGTTTGGTACTAAATTTATAACTAAAGCAACTACTTGTAACGTGCTACGTAATGTATGTTAGTGAATTTTAATTGTCTATTATAATAATTAATTTGGCGGAGACCTCATACAAAAATCGAAAATGAGAAAAATATATTAAGAAGTCTTTATACTTTTATTTATAGTGCGTTTTTAAGTCGGGTCTTCGTCTTCTGTAAAGAAGTTTATATACTCTTTTCGTTTATTATCAGTATCGCTCAAGAATAATTCTGCATTACGTTTGTATGGTGTTACAATTGGATCACCGAGAAATTGCTTGCCTGCTCTGTGCCGCGCCGCGCTTCGATAACACAAATATTTTGATTAAAATGCTAAAATAAAGGAAATGTGAATCACAAATTGAATATCTTTAAGAACATTATTAATACGAGAGGAACAGTACCTTGTAAGTAAAAAATTCGAATTGTTAAAATTATTGAAGCAATTTTTCATTTTTATAATTAAATACCTGTTTTTATTTTGGAACTTAGTCTGACATGAGGCATAAAGCTCGTACCTCCCGAAACCATCTCAGTTCGTATTCCACTTCGGGTTCTTAATTTTGTGGCGTGGCACTCTCTTAACATGTATAAGTGCCAATTTTGCTTCGTTTTTAGTGATGCCAATTGCTGTGTAAGTTTTGTTCTCTGCGGTCTATAGCTTAGTTTTTGTTAGTGGTTCTTGGTTCAGAGTCTTTCTGTGAAGTTATAACTATGGAGGAGCCTATACTTGATGTTTCTTTGTTTTCTGGTTGGTTAATGGCATCACCAATGTGAGTATATTCTGATATTTGTTATTATTAATGGCATTTTTTGTTCTTGTTTAAGTATTCACAATTAGTTCTTTGTTTGTTGTTGATTTGTTGTTAATGTCAAAAGTAAGTCAGTCTACTTTTAAGGACTTTACCTACACATTTCTGGTAAAATGGATTATAAACTATCGTTCATTAACCTCTACGAGGATTGAGCCTGTGCGTATAGCAGAGGAGCGCAATTTCCACTCGGCCACCTTTGTGCTGTTTTGGATGCATGGTGTTTGTTCGTGTATGAACATTTTGAGGATAAGTGTGTAGAAGATGAGTAGTTTAGTCTGCCTGTTCGCCTTTTATATCTTTTAGAAGAGGTTAGAAGAGTTGGGTTTTCATTGTTCTGTTTTAGCACATACTAGCTGAAATGCGTGATTCCAAGGTTTTGAAAATGAATATACACCCCTCAATGTGTACTGTTTTGGAAAATATTTCTAAGCGGCCTGTATTATATTCCAGAGGGTATTGCTTTGGTAACTTTGATTCTTGAACTGTTTCACTACTGCTCATTATTCCCCCGAATAATATATTTGATTGTATCATCTGATATTTTTGCTTGGTGTAGACCTATTCTGTTGAGAATGTCTAGCGTTTTCATTTTTCTTAATTAATTTGTTTTATTTTTACTTCAGGTTTGTCTCGGTGCCTTGTTAATTTTCTACGCACTTGTTACGTTTGAGTTCTTTTATTAAGCTGCTGTATAAAACCACAGCTTTAATTGTTTATTTTTATAATAGCTATTTTTTTGTTTGGAGTATTGTAACTTTTTGAGCTAAGTATAGCAAGTAGTAATTGTTTTATCAATGTTGGCTGTGTTTATCAATGTTTTATCAATATTGGCCTATAAGGGGCAGGTCCTTTCGGGTTAATTTTAACTTTTCCCTGTTTCTTCCTGGATGTACAATTATATATTGGACTAGATGTTTATATATATATTGGTGTGGGCAGGCTTAGTTTTATATCCCAGGGCACCCAAGGCGTATATGTTGCGAGAGTCAGAATTACCAAGATCAGATTTAGGCGTTTTCTTTATATTTAATTGTAAGGGAAATTGAAGTTTTTGTTTTTGTTTATGTTTGAGAACATTTCACTTCCGAGTGTGAGTCAATGTGGGATTTTACGTGCTCTGGAAGTTGAATTTCGTGTCTCACAAGTCCTGTTTTTCCTGAAAAAGTGTACTTTTTGAATATTTGTTCATAATTTTTGTTTTCCTTCTCCGTGGGAGCTGAAAATTTTGTGTTGTTCGGAGGAAGCCCAGTGCTATTTATTGTCTTTTCTCTGGTTTCCCCAGTTTCATGGGATCAATGTAGAAATAGTTTTTTTTTTTTTTTTTTTTTTGCATGTTTCGATGTGTAGATCCAGTGTTTATTCAAACCTGAAAAACTACCTTCGGACATTAATTTCCGACGATCGACTCACCTCGTTGATGATTTGGCTGTGGAGTGGAAAGAGATTAAGAAAATTTCTATTGACGATCTTGTTAATGATTTCTAAAATGAAGCAAATACATTACCCTTTGATATATTACAGCTTTTCATCTGCTGTAAAAATCACTTTACAAAAAGCTAACAATTAAAATGTCCTTACTTTTATATCAGATATGAGTGTTAGTTGTTTTTAGGTATATCATATTAGCAGCGAAGAAATGCATGTGAATTAAGTACAGGGATTCCGTCAGGATTTTCAGTTTCGGGGGGGGGGGGGTAAAGTCAAAATTGGGAATGTGTAATTGGAGTTTTGCACGGTTTCTGTCGATTTTTGACATTAATTTTTTAAGTTGGGGATACTCTGTAGGATTTGGGGTGACATCTCCCACAGAGGGTCTTGTGGAATTACTGATAACGCATATGCAAAGTATGAAGTAAAAACTACGCTTGGAAATAGGTGGAATGTACTAAGCGAGATTATAAAGTCTTTCCTAAATGATCTTGCTACCCCCACCCCCAGCAAAGACAGAAATGACTGCACTGAGTAACCAATAATAGATCCACATCAAACTTTGCCTGTATATCACCAATACTTTGCAGATCATTGAAAGAATTATAAAATAAGAACCTAGAGGATTGTTACATTTTAATTCACTTTTCAACTTTCTGGAAATCTATAACTATATATTCTATGAATCTGTACGTCGAAGGTAAACTACACTATGTTAGTTTTCGCAAACCTCGAGCTCAGTTCACAGATTTGTTAATTGGAGCACGCTCTTCCAGATTTTTGGCGACATCGTGTCGTGTTCTCAATTGCCAATTCTTCTACAAAATAATATAGTTGTGTATACTTCCGGCAAGGGCATGCTCAAATGTAAAAAAAAAAAAGTATGCACTGAGGATGAGTTTGGCAACAACTGACATACTGCAGTTTACCTCCGAAGTACGAACATCTGTTCCCAGTTTACCTCCGAAGTACGGACATCTGTTCCCACGTGTAAGAGATGAACCAATATATCGTTCCTTAATAACAGATAAACGAAAGAATATAATTTGTAAAGTTATTGATCTAAGAGAATTTGGAACTTTTTAGCTACAGGTTGCAAGTGATCGGTTATATGTTTATAAAGATTATAACGTTCCTGGGTGAACTTGTATCTGCCAATATCTAACAACACTCTACTTTTGAGTCGTCTTGAATATTGACGAAAAAAACTAACGGAAAATATTCAGAACAGCACCGCCATCCGCTGGCAATGTTATGAATTGTGTGCCCTCTACGTAGTGTCCCCGCTACGAATTGTCATGGCTATGTAGTGTCTCCCTATGTAATCTGTTGCTATTCACATTATTTCGTTGAATAATTTTGCTATACAATATTAACAATTATTACAAAACTTTAACTTTCACTGTGGCCTTAACATTTAACGACTAAGAGAAATAAGTATTCTTCAGAAAATGTTAATACGGTGTGACGTAAAAATATATCAAATAATCTTCACTCACAAGAGAACCTTACGAACCAAGTTCCGGGGATTTTCGCCGGACTGGTTCCAAAAGAGAGGGGACAGCGTAGGAAGTCAGAATGTGAGATTATTTTTTCGGAACAGGAGTGTGAGAGGCAGGAGAACGGGTTAAGGGTAAACTGGTGCTTCGGTTCAGTAAAACTGTACCCGTTTTCTTTTGCCAGTTTCTCATAAAGGAAAGCAGAGAATGAAGTGTAACTTACCATGATTATAGGTAATGCTGTTGTACACTAGAAGCGACTAGTGTGAAGCACCGTCAGTGTTGCCAGCTGTAGACATTCACAGTGTTGCCAGAATATTAAAAGCCCGAAAATATCGGTGAAGGCAGGGACTATAACGGTGAAGTCAACGTCATTTACTGACAAAGTATAGTTTATTCTAGTGCTGTGACCTACTTCGCCAATACTATTGTAATAAGCACAAAAAGAAAACAAAATAACACAAAACAGCAATGATGTGAATTACAAATGAAATCAAGATATTAGTTGAAAATATATGATAATTACTTTTCAACTGGATGCATTTATTATTAGATAAAAGTACAGGCAACCATTACATAATTAGTAATAAAATACATGATGGGCCCCAACGAGCTTATATTAGGCTTGGTCAGATCCGGACTTTTTGGTATCCGGACTTCAGACTTCTTTATTCGGACTTCTAAAAAGTCCGAATCCGCGGACCATTTTGTCGGACTGTCCTAAATCGGACTCGGACTGTCCGAAATCGGACTTTTAGTTCGGACTCGGACTGTCCGAATCCGGACTCGGACTATCCGAAATCGGACTCGGACAGTCCGAAATCGGACTCGGACTTTTCGTTCGGACTCGGACCTGCGATTGAACTTACTCACTTAATTCCTAAATGCCATTATTTAACTAATTTAATGACAATTATTATTACATATATATGTCACTTGCTGATTTGCCCGCTCGTTGAAGCGGGAGGAATAAAATGTGTTGGCAACAGTCATCGGGACTATCACCAATACTCACTTCCCCGTGGCGGACTGCGCCCCTAACTTTGAGAGTTTTGGGGGGATGAGCCCCCTTTATCGTAACCAGACTCTCCAGAGAACTGAGCCCGCATGGTACAAATCTTCCTCCAAAACCTCTCTGCGGGCATGCTCCCTATAGAGAAGGTTTTCTCATTTACCCGCTAGTTGGTGCGGTGTGAATAAAGTTAGCAACAGTAATCGGGACTGTAGCGAATGCTCTCTCCCCCGTGGCAGGCTGCGCCCCGAACTTGAGGATCTTTTAGGACTGCGCCCCCTTTATCGTAACCAGACTCCCCGGGAGGCTTCACCCCCATGGTGCAGATTTGCCCCCATAATCCCCGACAGCCTGCCCCTCATTGGGAAGTTTTGCCCCATTTATTGTAACCTACTCGTGGTGGTACACATTCATACCAAAATTCTTTTCTCTAGTTTCAGTGTTCGAAAAATGCGTTTTGGGGCGGCTATTTTAGATCAAGATGACGAATTTTCTTCTTATATTATCGTGACCTACTCGTGATGGTACACCTCCATACCAAGTTTTGTACCTCTAGTTAAAACGGTGTGGAAAATGGTTTTGAGCGCTCATTTTGAACCAAAAAAGATGGCGACTGATATGATAACTTCCCACACGGATCTAATATCTGATCATGTGCTAAAAATAGTTCCAATCGGTCAAACCGTTTTGCCGTGATGCTCATGCAAACATAGTCACTTTCAATTTTATATACGTATAGAGATTGTTAAATTATGCATAGGCATATTACAAATTATGAAAATAAAATCTCATAAATGAATTGTTTTCACGCTTCAAAAAAGTGACCAAGCAGTGTTGATTTAGTGAGTTAGTCCGTACTATTGGTAAATAAGAGTAAGCTATTGACTTTAAGAGATCTCTGTGTGAAAGCTGGGGGAGAGAAGAACATTTATTTTATTTTTTATTATACCCCCCCCCAAAAAAAAACAGTGGCGTAATTGAACTTATGATATATCGCTTGATGCATCCCACCTAGTTCCAAGCGTAGTTTTTACTTCATACTCATCAGTTATTCCGCCAACCTCCCCCCCCCCTGTGCGGGTGACATCCCACAAAATCTCGAGAGCACCCTGAACCTTTAAAATTACGGTTAAAACTCGACAGAAAACGTGCAAATCTCCACCAATACACACCCAATTTTTACTTTACACCCCAAAAATTGAACATTCTGGCGGAATCCCTACACGTAATTCACAGGCATCTCTATACGGTTAACATAATGCAACTAAAAACAAGTAAAACTTATATCTGATATATAAATAAGGATATTTTAATTGTCAACTTTTTGTAAAGTGTTATTTACAGCAGATGAAAAACACTAAGGTATCTTGGTTTTATTTTAGCAATCCTTAAAAAGATCGTCAATATAAATTTTCTCAATTTCTTTCCGCACCACAGCCAAATCATCAATGAGGCGAGTCGATCATCGGAAATTGATGACCAAAAGTAATTTTTCAGTCCTTTTAGAACAGAAAAAAATATTCGTTGGAGGCAGTGGCGATCGGCAGTGACAGAAATTTCCAATGACAAGATAAGAATACATAGCCGATTAAAGCAGCCTTCTATACTGTGAACATATCATATTGAGCTCAGTGTCTTCAGGCGAACACCACAAAACAATACGGATTCAAGTCCGGCTAGAGGCAGAAATGTTGCATCCACTGATACTGAGGCAGGATAGAAAAAGTAAGAGATTAAGTAAATGAAGTCTCATCCAAATAAGAAAAGCAGCTTCGTCTTCTGGGTAACAAAAATTCCCCAAGAACTCAACCAACTAACTCACGACATTCTGCGTGATGTCACAGGAAAAGTAAACATTATGGCGGGAAAACTCTTATAATGATGTAACCCCACAAGTTAAATAAAAGTTGGATCTACACATCGAAATATGCAAAAAGAAATTCTACATTGAACCCACAAAACTGGGAAAACCAGAGCAAAGACAACAGCAATGGACTTCCTCTAAAAAAAAAAAAAATCTCAGGGAGAGGGAAGACAAAACTTATGAACAAAAATTTAAAAAGCAAGGGCCTTCCCTTAAGGCCACCACGCCTTTTCAGGAAAACCAGAACTTGTTAGACAAATGAAATTCGACTTCCAAAACACATAACACCCCACACTGACTCACCTTCAGAACTGAAATGTTCTCAAACCTAAACAAAAATTAGAACTTAAAATTTCCTTACAAATTAAAATAAAGAAATCGTTCTAATCTGGCCTACTTGGT
>JAGDQP010061248.1:1074-12072 GCA_022664845.1 Lepisma saccharinum
AAGAAAGAATTCAAACACTATTATATCTGTTTGTTTATCGCTAAAGATTAAGAAATGTAGGGTTTTCGGAATTGTTTGCCGATTGTTAGTTCTTTTGTATATTGTTATTTTGTACATTCGTTGTTATAAAGAATTATTCCAATTCCTAAATTTTATTTACATATCAAATGATCGCTCTTGCAGTTAGTAAAGAGATTAATTACTCATTTTGAATATCGAGGCCATTTTAAATATACGGCGGCATTGAGAGATATATATAGCATATGAATGGTGGTTGGTAGCTATTAATGAGTTGGCTTGTTGTGTGAGTACCAGACCTGTTTTCGTGTGGGGTTCATATGGATCCTGGCCATAATAACTCTGCTTTCTTACGAAAGGGAATAGTTGGTATATGTAAAACATTTGCTAAAAAGGTTTTGTCCAGTCCGTCCAGCCGTTCTACTGAACCGATTTTGATCATTCTTTTTGTTGTATTTCCAGATTATTACGTAGATGAGCCATCAAGAAACCATATTTCTCTCCGTCAAGTCTGAAATGAAGGAGAAGTGTTTGAGTGTTCTCCCTTATCTATTACTTATGGGGAATATTTATCACAAAATTTGTCCATCCGTTCTACTGGGCCGATTTTGATTATTCTTTTTTTTTAATGTCCCGCTTAACACGTAGATGAGCCATCAAGAAGCCGCATTCCTCTCTGTCAAGTGTGAACTCAAGGATAAGTGTTTGAGTGTTCTCCCCTACATATAGGAGAGTCTGGTTACAATAAAGGGGACGCAGGCCCCCAAAACTTACCAAGTTAGGGCGCAGCCCGCCACGTGGAAGCGAGTGTTGTTGAATAGCCCAATGACTTTTGCCAACATATTATATTCATCCCCCATCATCGGGCGGGTACTTCTGCTCATACTACATAAAAAACCTTCAAATTTTGCTGAAATTACATTAAAATTCATGAACAGTATATTGTTGTATTGGTGTATCATTTTAACAGCAGATTATATTTGCTTATGAGAGATAAAATATTCGTTAGTTTGTTGAATTGTGTTTGACGATTAACGATTGTGGACCTGAAGCCAAGGGAGAAGTAGATTAGAGTCTTGCTACTGCTAATCCTGACAAAGGTTTTCCAGATTTTACAGATATTCATCAGGCTCATGACAGAGAAAATTCAAAATTAAAATGTTGTTGTTGCGGAATATGGAGCTCGGAATTCATAAAAATGATAATAACAATAACTATAACTTACGGAAATCACAAGTTCATCGCCGAAGTAACAAACGTTCGCCATTGGATTCTATCCTGTGCAACATCAAGCCAGTTTTCATCACGAACACCTCGAAGATCACGATTTCTCAAAGATCGCTTCTAACATTTTCTCAACCACGTGTCAGTCTTCCCAATGGTCTTCTTCCAACCAGGATAGAATATAATCTTCGTCTTTCCCCCATCCGAGCTACATGGCCTGCCCACCTTAGTCGTCGTGATTTCATTATTCTTACAACATATGGTGAATCGTACAGTCCATGGAGTTCTTCATTATGTAGTCTCCTCCACTCTCCAGTCACCTCGTCCAGTTTTGGCCAGTATATCTTTCTCAAAACCTCATTTTCAAACAATAATAATTTATGTTTCTCTGCTAGGATCGTACTCCAACTTTCACAACCGTAAAGTATTACCGGCAGAATAACCGTTCTGTATATTTTCAATTTCAATTTCCTTGATATTAATCGCAATGTTAGAAGTTTTTGGACTGAGTACAAACATATGTTGCCCAATAGTAAGTTATTTTTATTTCTTCCCATATCTCATTTTTGCTTGTTACGTATGCTCACAAGTATTTTAATTTGATTACTTTCTCTACGATCTCATCCCCGGTTATTATGTTTCTATTTCCTTCATTCACTGTGTTTCGGCTTGTTATCATGTATTTTGTTTCCTCTATGTTTACCTGAAGACCTATCTCATCGCACGCTTCTACTAAGACACCGGTGTTACTTTGTAGTGCATCTATATCGTCCCCCTATCAAATCTACTTCATTCGTGTATACGAACAGTTGATTCAAACCATTAAGTGATCGCCCCCTTTTGCCACCTTTTATTTTTAAAATCGCATATTCTAACGCACGTTAAACAGTAGTGGTGATAAAGCATCGCCTTGTTTCAATCCGTTGCGAATCTTGAATCTATCCGACATATTATTACCTATCCGTACTCTGCTTGTGGGGTGACAGACTCATCGACACCAGTCGAATCAGCTTTTTCAAAATTCACTATCTCCTGAATCTTCTGCGTCAGAAATTCTCGCTTTTTTGTTTCTGAACCCGCCTGTGGCGTTTCGGTTCGCGTTACTGTAGTGGTTGATATTTGCTTAGCTTTTGTTACTTAGCCATCGTTGCCTTGCTTGTTTTCGTTCCTAATGAAGCTGAAGGCGTTGTTCATCAAACCAAGGTTTGTTTTTGTGTTGTTTCTTCTTACCTACACGTTCCTTTGCTGCGCTCTTAACTGTATGACGAATGTCCTCCCAAATCTTACATCAATTTCATTATGAATATAATCTTAATTAATAATAGTGATAATAATAATAATAATAATGTAAATAATAAAAATCAATAATTAGCAATGCTTCATTAGCATTCCATGAACAGTTATTAAAACCAATATAGAACAAGTGAAAGTGGTATGTGGATAAAAAGGGATAAATAAAAAGACTGTAACAATGAAAAAGATCTAAAATAATTACAAAACATTCTGGTAATTAACATAATGAAATAAAACTCCGGTATGAAGTAATAGTAATCGTTTATTTAAGTGCTGAGAACAGTAGAGTATGCAAAAATTCAGCACTAAGTAAGGCATTGATTACAGAAAGTTTTACTAATGAAAATGTCTGCGATTACTACAACTCAATATGTCCAATTTGTATGTACACTTATAAATGGTAAATTTAATGCTTGACGAAATATAGATTGCAGATTGAAGTCTACAACCTTCACATTTATATTGTTCTAAATTACATACCTATGAGGTTTTGTTGTAATGTTTTATCAATCTAAGTATAAAGATACGATTTTTATTAATAGGTAGGAACAAGTTTTTATTCCTTGTACCGTATGTTGGAGTTCTTATCACAAGTCTTTCGAGGAGATACCCTGAGTAGTATTTACAATTAATTATTTGATATTTGATATTAGCATCAAACCTAACTCTTCTATACTCCAATGGTTCAAGGCTAAAATGGGATTTCCAGTACTCTGTACTTTGCGAGTAATAGACAAAACCAGCGACATAGCATATCATTCTAATAAAAGTGTTCTGGGTACATTCCATTTTGTTTGATATGTGTTTTGGTAAGTTGTTCTAAATGACTGAGCCATATTCAAGTTTTGGCCTTACACGGATTTTGTACAAATATATGTAAGAAGCTGGTCTTGTGAAGTTTGACCATTAGCCGAAGATGTAACCTATGACTGTTTTAGCTTCATTATATTTATTGGTAATGCGTTCGTTAAATAAGAAATTGCGATCGAACTGTATCCCAAGATCGTTGATTTAGTCTACGTTTTTTATTACATTTCCATTCACATAATACTTGCTTACGAAATACTGAACCTTTCGGGTAAATGTAACATGTTTAGTTTTGATATTATTTTTCTCCATACTCTTATCTTCACACCGTCTTACAACTCTGTTGAAATTTTGCCTGTAATGTACTTTGCTCAAGACTATTTCTTACAATTCTCATAATTTTTACATCATCAGTATACAATAGGATTTTTGCATCCTGCACCACTTCTGGTAAGTCATTCAGAAATATTACAAATAAAAATTGACCTCAAGAGGGATCCCTGTGGTATGCCGTTTTTTATTAAGCCTGTTTCAGATTTTACATGTACAATTTTGATTTGATATTTTCTATTCGATAGGTAACTGTGAAACCACTTTATGCACAGAGGTGAAATAATAATAAACTAACTGTATGGCTTATGGAACTCGCAAGTTCATCGCCGTAGTAACAAACATTCACCTTTGGAGTCTATTCTGGGCAATATCAAGCCAGTTTTCATCACGAACACCTACTTCTCGAAGATGTCTTCTAACATTGTTCTCCCAACGACGTCTCGGTCTTCCCAATGGCCTCCTTCCATCCGGCGGAAATAATAATAATAATAATAATAGAAGGTGAAATAATAATAATAATAATAATGTTCATTATTAATAATATTATTGGGATAGAGATGACTCATAGAAATGATACTTGAGAGCAAACTCACGTAGAAGCAGATCGTCTCGTTCATAACTCAACAATGTGAAAATTTTCTACAAAAATTTATCAAATTTTCTTAACCCGATTTGGGGAGAAATACTGTTATTTATCTTCATAACTAAAGGAGTGTTTGGATAGTTCTAGAAGATGACTGTTAGCATGTTGCTGTTTGACTGTCTAATTCAACATTTGGGAGTATTAAACAAATATATTTAAAACTTTGATTGCTAAACATAATATTTACGATATTGATCATAATTTGTTTCTCTCAATAGAGCTTTGAAATAATAGTTCTGAGTCTTTAAATACAGGACAATTTAGGTACGTAGCTACATTCTAAATCGACAAAGAAGAAATAGACTTAGTATATTCTTCTTATTTAAATTTATATTCTTCTGTATGTAATATTTCATATTTGTTTCCATTTTCGTGTAAAACAATAGTTGTATGCTCGTAGTTCTGCGTTGGGTACTTGTATGCATTTTCTTTTGGTCCTCAAAATATTTCAAGCAATATGCAGAATTAAGAAAACAACACGAACAAAATAATTTGAAACATGAACAGAAGGATAACATTTTGCCTATTATATATTGTGACACAATCAAATATTGGACGTCTTGTAAATGCAATAATTGTAGTGTATTATATTTGTTAGATTACAGGTTTTTCACGGAACAGGTCCGGGAAATTTCTGAAAATATCATAAAATACTCTTATACTAACTTAACAATTAATTCGTTGACATTAAGTTAATTTTTTTCTGTTTTAACGGTTCCAAATACTGTTTGCTTGCGACACAAGAAACATTTCCCTTGCATTCAAAACATAGGTGCATGATCTGGTAATCGAACTGCAGTATATCTATATCTGGAGGCCTAGCTGATATTATTATGTAGTTATTAAAGCAAAATGTTAATAGTCTTATTTTAACTTAAAAGCAGATCCATAAAGCTTATATTTTCAAAAAAATTCGTTTGCTTTAGCTATATGTATAACGTATATGGATATTGATAACGCAGCTGTTTGAAGAATAATAGTGTATTAAAATGTTCCCATTGGGTATCCTATTACAGTTTCTTCTAAAGCATTTGTCAGTACACTCATATCAATAGCAAATAGGAAGATGCTTAAATAGCATCCTTGGGATACAACGCGTTCTAGCAGTACACCGGGTGTTAATTGGCCATTTACCTGTCTGTTCATATTTCGGTTAGAGTAATGCGTTAATAGTCCTTATGAAGTTGTTGGTAAATGACAGTTTTTCCACTACAAAACTTAAGTGTTGGTGGTCGAGGAAGTCGAATACCTTACTGAGGTCAACAACGAGGAGCCCCGATTGGATACGGATAGGGAGGCTTTATTCTAGAATGATACGTCGAATAAGCACTTCCTGAACTTCCAACATGAAATGTGGTGATGATTTAGGGGGGAAGTTTTATACACGATACTTTTGTATAGTACCTGTTATAATTATAACTATACGAATATAGAACGGGGCGTTTTTATAAAAAAAAAAATTGTGTACGTGCATCTACCAGTACTGAAACCCATGCGAATGTAATTACAGCCACATTCTCCCGGCAAATTTAGAACCCGAATCCGATAATCGGTGTACAAACGCTGTTTAATATTTCTCTCAAATGGAAGTGAAATTACAACATATGTGTGTTGATTTTTGGTTATAGATACAAATATTGAGCAAATGTATGTTTTAACGTATTACTTATGGTTGGTATTACATTGTATTTATCCTCAAAGTGTTAACAAACTGGCACACGTTATTCGTCTTGTTGGCCTTTCCACATTTGACCAACAATTAGCGTATGTGGTGATTTTGTGTTTGGGCCATGGCTGGAAATCCAACCCACCATAAAACAATGTTGCCGATGTAATAATGTACATTGGCTCAACGCAGCATGTTACTTAAGAACCTACCGTAAACTCGGCAGATCCTGGTTTCCGAGAAATACGGGTCAGCGCCCGGGAGGTAAATTCCCAGGGTTCGCTTCGGATGTTCAGCAGATTCGAGTCCAGTTTGAGTTTTTCGTTGTATTTATATCAACCTTTTACCGTTTAGAACCTATGGGAGTCTTATTTCATGTTAATATAATTGAATTAGAATTTTATTTATAGCTTTTAGGCAGGAATAGAGAGATCGGAAATTCGGCCAGGACCTATCCTGCATTTGCCTGGTGTGACAGTAGAAACCCATCTAAAAATTTCAGTTAGGATGGTCGTCCGCTGGGATCGAACCCACGACCTCCAGAATGCTACGCCAAGGCTCTGCTACTGAGCTACGGCGGCTCGGTGTGAATATTATAGGTCGTAATAAGTACATAAAATGAGACTGCCATTGGGATGAACGGCAAAAGGTTTATGTACACACTAATATATTAGTTGAAAATCATTATTTGTTGATTATTTGAAAAGGGATCCTACTCTAGATTAGACAGGAGAAGAAACATGAGAAATCACTTATGTTGTAAAAGAATCGCTAATCTTTTGTAAATCCGATTGTTATAAGCAGATCGGTTTGAATTTTGCGGAAACCATTTTAACTTTTTTCTTAAAATGGTTCTATACATTTCCATATGAGAATTTGAATTTGAATTTAATTAAGACCTTTAGGTAACTTTGTCTCAGGCCGATGGGTGATGATAAGATAGTTTGTGGAGAGAAAAAGTGGTAGAAAACGGTAGAACCAACTGTGTTTGTACACCACAAGGCCCAAGTGGCATGAGCACGAATTGAGCCAAAGACCCCATGCTCCAGGGGTGAGCGCTCTACTATGAAGCCACCGTGGTCCGTATCCATATGTGAATACAGTCTCACATGGGTATACGGTGTGGTAAATTTACTTGAATTTCAAGATTGATAAGTACACATCCAAAGACAGGTTCAATATATGGACATGGTTTCGATTTGATCTCAGTTTCCATTTCCTTGTCTGTTCCGTCGAAATTTAGTTTTGGCTTGACAAATATGTTCAAAATATGTCCATGAAAACTGTGGGTTAACGAGTAGCGAGGTAGTAGCGTTTGGGCACATCGGTCTTGAAAATATCTCGCAATTGTTACAATGAACTTCGTGATTCCGCATATTCTGTTTGCATCATATTTTTTCATCATGTTTCCAGAGGAAATTCAGTCACGAAATATAAATTATAGTAAGTAACACAGCGATAAAAATGTCCAGTTTACAATTCACCATCTCCAGCTTTCACAATCCCCATACACTTTGTGATTTCTTAGTCGTGAATTTTCCTTCAAAAGGTTACAAAATTTCCTGGTCGCAATAACAATTGAATCATTTATTTCAGAAACCAACTAACACTCATGTTTCCCTTATGGTTGATAGCGGGTTTCTTAAATAAACGATTGAGTTGTTCCTTACTCTGGAACGGGAAAGAAGGAGTTCACTCGCTGCTTTCTGGGAAGGGGGTCAGTCGCGCTCTTCTTCATCTAAGAAAGTATTAACCTTATTTAAGTCTATTCGATATGTCCAACTTTTGCGAGGATTTTGAAAATGTTCTGCCGATTACAAAGAATAGGTACAACCATAGAATATGGGCAAAGAATAAGAAATTATTCCCAGATAGGAGGAAACGAAAAAACAAAACGAACAGAGATATTGGAAATAATACATCTACCAGCAAACGAGCAAGCAGAACGAAAAGAAAATAGCAGAAACTCAGAAAAAGTAAGTGTGTCCTGTACGATTGGAAAGAAGAGTAAAGGAAGTACAAAAACGAGAAAGAACAACCACTAAGAACATACTACATAAGCCTATCGAGAAATTACCCCTCCTTTTTTTGCCAGAAGGTCTTTTCACCTGAAAATGAGGCGAAATCCTTGGAAACCCTTCTGAACCTTCAACGGTTCAAATATGAGGAACCGAGGACTTTTCAGAATTGTAACGTTTCCCTTAGAATTTCAGTAGAAACTGCAGAGAGGAGAGCGCCCAGCGGAGTTCTACCTTGATTACACGGAAAGTACGAATTTGCTGAAACTGAACATTAAAATAATTCACTCCTTGTACTGAAACTACCGAAGCAAACTTTAGCTCAGTAAGTAAACCCTGCCACTGAACCAAGGTCAAAGTTGGTCGCAATAATCATTCAAAGGACAAATGATACTCTGTTAATTCTCAAACTAAGGGATACGCAAAACAATAATCATATAGTGATGTTACGTAAGAGGTGGTCAGCTTTTCGTCATGTAAGAGCAGTATCGCCGCCAACTTGAAATCCACCAAATTGAATTACAGTAAGGTTTTCTAAATTGGAAAGGGGTCATGTGACATATCAATTTGAACCCGAAAGGTCTCACACATGCAATCGTGAAATTCGTTTTAAGATATATTAGGTAGTTTTTAAGTTATTAACAGTGAAACTATTTGTAAATACGTATGAAATGTCCGGAGTAGGCTAATTCACTCGTACTGACTGATTATTGTGTTTTGATGCGTATTGTATTGCATCTTGTGGGGTGGGCTGAATCAAGGGAATAAAGATAAATTATTAGCCACAGGATTTCCGCGACTAGGAAGTGATTGGAAATCCCAACGTAAGGGATAATGAAGGAGATTGCATAAAAGATAAAAGTCAGGGAAATAGAAGCAACAGAACTAATAAAATATTCTCTCACTGCTCTCTCTCACAATAATTTACATCTGTTGACATAATTGAGCAACAGCTCATTGAAGTTGAATTTTTTTAGATGATCACTTGTACTTTGTTGGTTCGTAATTTCGTAACCGCTTTTGGCATTTGAAAGTCAATGTTTCGATGTTATGAAATTGTGTAATTCGAAATCTACAAGAATTTATTCTTTCCATTGTCTAAATGTATAGTCATTAACTTTAATGTAGTTGGATCAAGCCTGTAACAATTATTGAAACATCATCTTCCTAACGTGATTTCTAAAATGATTTATACTACTACACGTTACCACGTTGCTTCTAATTGTTCTTTTCAGGCATAATAATTTGAGAGTCTTCTTGGAGCATTGCAATTTTTTTTATTTAGTGAGTGATATTTTTTAATCTATCCAGTGCTCTTTCCGAAACTATATTCAGCATTTTTTGTCTTTCGCTCGAACGACACCTTTTCATATTTCTTTCATGATGAGCCGGTAGAATACGACGTGTCATCTGCGTTAATTTTTTGACGTTCGGCTACGAGCTGGCTTCATCAGACTATATTACTTCGTCGCAGTAATCGACACCATAAACAAATTCAGCATTATATTATTCCACATCTAAAGTCTATTCACTGTTCTCCTCGTAGCTATAAAGTCTACACATACACTTCGGTAGGAACATTGTAGAGGTATTTTACTCACCTTATATCCTCTTCTGTTAGTTTGGATTCACCCTAAAACTGCACCATATTCGCCTTATCATTTACATCTTCGGCCATAGACTTACAAATGTTCAAAGTATTGCGGGTCATAGTAGCCCAGCCAACACAGGGAGGCCGACCAAGTAGCCGTGATGCCTAAGGTGTTAGGCCAGCGACTCGAAGGTCGCGAATTCGAATACCGCCAGGGGCATGTATGTTTGTGAATTTAAACTAGTATGGCCTTAACAATATAATCATGACAGGCTGAAGTCAAAAGTTACAAGAATGGCCCATACAAAATTAAGTTTACGAAAGTTTTATCAACACAGGGAGAAAGATAACAAAAATGTAGCTTCTTCTTCGAAGGGAAACTTACTCTCGCTGAAACATGTTCATGCACACAGACACTTGGTATATGCTGGGTGACATTTATAGACTTTCCATTGAAACTATTGTAGCAGCGATAGACCTGCATTTATTATCTGTGAGTAATAGATAATTTGTTTCTGTTACCAGCTTCTTCAGAATCCCTTAGCTAAAGGTTCATTGATTCCTTAAGTTACCGAGCACCTGTGACTATAATTTGTCTATATCTCTTGGTGTATCCCGTCATAAAAAAAATCAAAAACTATGTATCACAACACAATAATTATTATCAACTAGTATGGATTTTGAATTTGAATCTATTTATGGTCTCTGAACATCTAGATAGGATAGCAGAATGAATGTAGGAAAAAGACGGGCCATGTCGAAATTGAATTTTATATCCCGTAATTTGTTTGGTATAACTGAGAGAACAAACCCCGCAAAAACCTCAGTCATGATATTATACCTTTGATGTTTAACGTTGTACCTCCCGAATATGAAGTTAACGCTTTATAACTATGAATATGAACTAAGCTACGGTGCCTCGGTACCAGCCAGTATGAATTAATTATATTACTCCACACATTTCATACATAATTTGACTGTTAATAACTTTAAAACGACTGCATTTATTTTAAAACGAATTTCACCATTGCATTTGTGAGACTTTTAGGGTCCAAATTGATATGTCATATGATCCCCTTTCTATTTAGAAAATCTTACTGGAATCCAATATGGCGGTCATGCTGCTTTTATAGTTCAAAATGTTGGCCACCTCTCAGTTAACATCACGATTTGAGTATTGTTTTGATTAACGTCTTAGTTTGATAATTAACAGATTATCTTTATGACTTTTGAATTACGATTGCGTCTAATTTGGTCTTGGTTCAGTGGTAGGGGTTACCGCTTAGCAGCTAAAGTTTACTTTGATACCTTCAATATAAAGAGATAATTAATTTAATGTGCAGTTCCAATAAGTTAGTGTGTACGCCTATGGGTAGTTTCCTTTTCAGAAGCCTATTGTGTTTGT
>JAGDQP010061249.1:575-12071 GCA_022664845.1 Lepisma saccharinum
ACATAAAACACGCCTATTCTTGGAGTTTTGTAAAATATATATTTGAAAAGCTTGCGAGTAGCGATGTTATTAAGATGGAGCAAGAAACATAAGTTTCTGATGCATTAGATTGTCCCAACGCAATGCAATTTATGACATTGGCTGAAAGCTGGAATCGACAGACTATACATGTATGGAAAACTGGTTTATTTCTGCAAGTTCCAATACAGATTTAATTGTTCTAAATGTATATTTGATCCAAAACTATCAGAGACGATAAGAAGAATTCTAAAGAGATAAGAATATACTGGAAGGGTGTCATGCAGATACTAGATATCATTAAAAGGAAGAAGATGAGATCGACAGCGGATTCGCGACAAAAGTGGGGTTATATATGAAGTGCCGTGTGGGATGTGTGGTATGGTGTATGTGGGGGAAACCAAGAAGAGGCTACAAGAACATTTAAAACAACATAAGGATGATGTCAGATTAAGGAGTGACACTAATGCTTTCTTCAAGCACGTCAGTGAAACGGGTCATGAAGTTAACTGGGAAGGGGCAACAGTAGTGAAGCATGAATGTAGGCAATTAGTTAGAAAGTGGAAAGAAGCGAAAAGGATAAGAGAGGTAGCTGATAAGGCTATAAACTGGAACAGTGGATATAGTATTAATGAAGAGTGGGAGGACATTTTGAAAAAGGAAGAGCTAAGGAGGAAAAAGAGAATAATATGAGGACAATAACAGGCATTCTTTTAGTAGTTTCTTAGCTTTAATTTTATTTATTTCTTATTTATTTATATTTATAGCTTTTCATTTTCATTTTTATTTAATTGTTATTTTAGTTAATTCCTGTTTTACTTATGTATTCTTCGTATTTTTAATTTGTGATAAAGTAACGAAATTTATAGATATATTTATTGAATTTTCAAGCTCTTTTGTTTAAGCCGGTGTAGCGAAGGACTTGTTTTCGTGAAAAGAATATTTTTAAGACGGTGTTTCCAGCAATGATCAATTAAAAAGTTGTTTGTGATCTTGTGGTTCATCAAATTTGGTAGCCGAAAGACAGGTTCGCTCGCCTCGGGGAGGGCAGCGCTAGTGGAAGAAAAGTAAACTTTTAATTGGAAGTGACCCCTGATTGGTGGAAAGAAAGGATCTCCTTTCTTTATTGATTAAGTAATTTTTCTATATTCAGTTGTAGAGTGTAGTCTGAGGAAGGAAGTGGTATACATTTTAAGTTAGTTTTGTTATTAAAGTATTCATTCTTGTGAGAAAGCTGTGTTTCTCTTTATTTAACATTTTAACTATTTATTTATGATCAAATAATAATAGCTGTCTCGAAATGGAAAAAAACGTTTTTCTTGAGTAACACGAAAACAATAAAAAAAGATCGTTTTTTTACAGTTTCTTTCGCCGTTCAATTTTTCCGGAAATGTTACATCACTATCTTTTCTCCACTTCACTACCATCGTAAAAAACTGAACACGAGAAAAAAACTATTCTAAGCTTAACATCAAAGTAAATGATTGACCCTGAACTAAACGAAACATTTAAAATTTAAGCATGCATACTTAAACTTCAGAGCCACAAACAGCACTGCTCATCGTTCCTGAATATATACGATGGGGTCAATTCAATCAGAAAAGGCTTCAAAAGTGGGATTGTTTTACGCAAATTACGCGTTGTGGATAAAAGCCCTACACTTTTGTTTGTCCAAAAGAACTCTCTACTCTATTGAAGTACAGAATTAATTTCTCCCACACATTTTCTATTTTCGTGTAACATAAAGGACTATCTGCACGCATCATTCATTCAAGGGCTATAATCCAACCAATGAAACATTTATTGCTGGGGTTAAGAAATGCCAGCGGGAACAAATCCAGTTTAGGGTAACCAAGCTAAACCAACTTTACTTAACGTAATTTAATACAAATCCAAAGCCAAAGCAAATAAACTTAGCTTCCATAAGTTATCTGAATCAAAACCGGAAACAAGTGATGATACTAAGGAGTTCGAGTACGCAGTCCATTCTTACCCTAATGTGCAACAGAGCCTGTATTTTAGATATAATAATTTTTGAGTTACGAAATTTACCTGATATATTGTTGACAAACTGCTCTCCCAAGTCCGATATTACTTTATGCCAAAGGTGTAAACAATAGCTTAACTACTGATTCTCACAACTCTATTTCCTTTAATTCTTGTTTGTTTCCTTTCTGACCTTTTATTTTTTCAACAATTCAAACATTGTAACGTGTGCGTTAACCTTCCTTCCTATCACAATTTGAATTACATATAGTGCAAAGGCGTTTTGATACACTAATTTTTCATACTACTTCGATGAGGTTATAATTCACGTTCGTGATTGGCTAGTTTTGGGTCCCATAACATAAGACCGCTACGTATTCAAAAGTCGCATCCGGGACCGATCAAGCCGCTCACGTTCGGATCTTTTCGGGTAGATTCGGGCGTTTGTTGACGCTCATGTCTATTTTCTCTTGCCATAAAGTATCTTATTACATGTACAACTTGTTTTAAATATCATTGTACTGCACTGTATTAATTTGTCTTCGGTATTTCCGTTAAAACAATATTGACGGTTCTATAATCCGGCAAAATCACTAACCCGGCTCGGCCGTGGTCCCAAAGATGCCGGATTAAAGAGCGTCTATTATATTTGATTTCATTGGGATACTTATAATTTTAAGTTTACTTACATGTAATTTTCTTCTTCTTCTTTCAGGAGAAAACAAAGTACAGGTGCAGAAAGATGTGCTCAGTGATCTGCGATGTAATGAGGGGAAGAAGTCAACAATGGAACTGTTTGGACAGACTGTCATTGTTCTTCTTCCCATTCTTGTTTATATCATTCAATATAGTTTATTGGGTTCGGTATATGAACCAGAAAAAGTTCAAGGATATTGAAATGTGCTTTTGAATCTAAGACAACGAAACAATCAAAAAATATTATGAAAAACTATTGCTTTGTTAAAGTGAACTTTCGTGTGCAAAAAAAAATTAACAATAATAAGAAGTTCGATCTCATTGTTCTTAGTAATTACAATAATGAACTGTCCAAGAGTTATAAATTTTTATGCACATGGAATTTCTGTAATCTTCTTTCTTTTCAGAGAAACAACTTTTAATTCTGTTGGGAATATCTGGCTGGTATCTTTAACGAAACATCTTATTCCTAAATCTTTTAGAAAAGTGTCTCATTATTGTATTAACAGAAATTATTATAACGTCATACTAGTTTATATAATATCGACGTGTGAAGCAACAAAGTATTAAGAAACCGTTAGTTGCCAGTTGGCAAGTTGGTATAGTGGATAGAACATTGAATTGTTGTTCGTGCTGTCCCGGATTTGATTGCCGGCGAAGCTACGCTTTTTAAAAAATTTTGTTTTTGTTAAATACTTACTTCTTTTTTGCTCTATATTATTTATTTCGAATTTTTTGTTTCACGGGAATAGGTTAGATTTTTATTTTTACAGTTTTCGTCATTTTTTAAAATTCATGGAATTAGGTCTAGAAAAATCATTCTAGATTTGTTGATATACGCATTTTTACAATATTACATACTTCATAGAAATAGGTCGGAAAAGACAGGTTATACAACTTATTCCTTTCATGGTGATATCATGACGATTTCTGTCGGTACTGGGATGAGACGCTGGTCTGTTGATTAACAAGAAATGTTGTCACAGATGGGAGATATACTTGGAGTTATTTATATCAGGAGTTTATTTTTTTCACAAGAAGAAAGTGGCACTTAAAAAAAATGTGAATTACAAGCTGTTTGAAAAGTGTTACAAGCTGTCCTCTGTTTAGAGGACGTCCTTGTTTTCAATATTTTAATCATGTCTTCTTTAAATGTCCTCAGTTTGCAGCCAGAATCTAAAAGAAACGTACGACGGTTTTTTTCTGAAATAATATAGGGAACGGCAATTTCGCCATTCTCGCAAATCTGCCACCCACCCGCGTACATGATGTAGTGAGTGATGAGGGAAAGCGTATGGTTTATCTAAGTTTTGCTGCGGTACGTTCCGTATATTTCTTAATTATTAATAATTTGGTTCCTGTTCCAGGTAATTTACAGGAATGTTTGTGCATCATGAACAATATATATTTTTTTGTGTAAGTGGTGTTCATCCGCTGTTTTTGAAATATATTAGTACATACAATTTTGCCATGCGAAACAAAGTTTTTTTTAAAATAAAATTAAAGACAATTTATAACTATACTTTAGCTGATGTGACTGCACGTTGTACACAGTAAATAAAACATGTTGGCAAGGGTAACAGATGCAATTATGTTACTGCTAATACCATAACAACCAAAACATAAACTATAATACCAACTACTACTGAACTGCTGGTACTGCTACTGCTACAACCAGGGGCAGGATTTATGCATGTAGTCTCCCTAGGCCCAGGACTTCCAGCGCTCTTGCCCTGTTCCCTTTCAACCTTCACATTATGACAAATTTCCCTCCGCCGTCCTCTTTCGGTTTAGTAATATTATTAATTATAATAATTTAATAAGTCATATGTCCAGTATCTTTAAAAAAAATATGACAACTCTCTTTCTCTCACACACACAGTGTGTAGGCACGGAGTCCTCTAGCCAATGGAAGAGCCCATGAAACATAATTCTGTTGGCCAGTCATCAGCAATTCATTTCCATTCGGCAAGAGGACGTGGTTAGTGCATCAGAGCCAGGGATTCTGCCATTAATTTTAGTTTAGGCGGAAAGTAAAGCTAAAACAAAGTTAAGGGGAGTGAGTAGAATTTTGCAAAGCTTAAACCGATTTTAACAGTACATTTCTTTAAGGTGGTTTCACATGTACTGTACTGCTGGTACTATTACTGCTGCAACTATCACAACCACTACTACTACTGCAACACAACAACAACAAACTCTACTACCACTACTATTACTACAAGTACTAATCTTACTATTATTATTAGTAGAAGCAATTACCCATACCTTACATAAGCGTTATTCGACACAATAAAAAAGTACCCTGGGTTTTCCTGTCTCTGAGCAACCAGTTGTCAGTGTTGCCAATGTATTTAGTAAAAAATAAGTGCTTTCGTTCCTGGGATGCTATCCAGAGAGCGGATCCTCTTCGATTGTTGGTAAAATCGCAGCTCTTATTTCTTAAAAACTAGAGTCATCAAATGTCGTTGCGATTTAAATATCAACTCCCACACATAGAACAGAAATTTGTGTTATTGGCGCATTTCCTTCGTATTTTTCCGTCGTCTATAACACATCACACTATCACAGAACTGAATCGCTACCAACAACAGCACACTGCGACTACCCTTGAATTAATGTCGTCTTTGAGGTGTGTCATGCTGTACAAGTGTACATTATTTCGGTTCCTGTTAACTGTATTATCAAATTAATAATCACTAAAGCCTTGAAGTGACCAAGGAGTAACTTCCAACCAAAAATTATTAATATCGGTTCAGTGGTTTCTACGTTTAAAAACATTTTTCATTTAAACAAAAATCAAACGTTCAGGGTCCGAAACATAATTTGTTATTCAATTTTCGTATTGAATACACACTTTTAACGAACAACACGACGTTTGGAATACGTTTGTAGTCATTATCTGTGCACTTGATTCCGGCATTAATTTTAAATGGTTCATCGCTTTTGGTCTTTAGGCATCTAAGGCTCAGGCCGGAAAAGGGAAGGGAAAAGGGTGCGGGAAGGTATCGGCCAAGACCTAAGTTGAATGTGCCATCTCGACATTTGCCTTGTGTGAAAATCCTGGAAAAACCTGTCAGGATGGTCGACCTCTGGGGTTGAATCCACGACCTCCCGAATGCTACGCCAACGCTCTACCACTGAGCCATAGTAGTTCAGTTGTTCACTTCGTGTCTTTATGACTTGAATTATTTTAATTTCATTTATGGCCTTTAGGCATCTAAGGCTTAGGCCAGGATAAGAGAGAGGAAAGGATTCGGGATGGTGTCGGCCAGGGCCTATGTTGAAGGTGCCATCCCGTCATTTGCCTAGTATGACTGAGGAAAGACCCTGCAGAAGCCTCATTCCGGAATCCAGGACCTCTCGAATGCTACGCCAACGCTCTACCACTGAGGTACGGCGACTCGTAAATGAAGAAGTTTCAAAATAACTTCGTTAGTTTTGTGTTGGAAGTTGTGTTCAATATGCGGAGTAAAAATTACATGGAATTGAATTTTATTGTATTTAAGGCCTTAGGCAACTTTGGCTCAGGCCGCATGGATGATGATGGAAGAATGGGTGGAATGAACAACGCGAGGAAATGGTATATTCCCGCAGACGCTATTTGTCCTCCAGAAAGTCCACATCTGGAATGGAACCGAGGATCCCAAGCACCAGGGTGAGCGTCCACTACTGAGCCAGTGCACCCAAGCGGAGTTAAAATATTGATTTTCTCGTCAAACATGGTACAGTACCAAGTTTTTTAAAATGACTTTTAATAAATACGAGAGCTGGTGTTTTATTTCGTATTATGTACGTCTCACGACCACCCTGGGTCTCGTGATTACCTGATTTTCAGTTGGAAGGAGTGTGTGTGTGTGTGGGGGGGGGTTTAATTGAATTTCACCGTTACTGTTAATCATAATAGTTTCCGTTATATGTCCTTGCTTGACTCTTTATTGGTTTCTTTCTAATTCTAAAAGAAATACAACTACTTTCTGCACCACCGTGTATATTATAATGTTTGAAGAAGGTTGTTGGTTTGAAATTGAACAGCATCACGGTCCAGAGCTGAACCGGGTCACGGAGTTATTCGGATCAAGCTTTGGAACGGGTCACCAGATCATCAAGTCTATGCGTCAGAGCCGTCCTAACTCAATGACCCGATTTCGGCCCAGTGATCGGGAAGGTAAAGCAATCCCTTTTAATTATTTCCTTGCGTTTGAATCATGTTTCTTTCACGGGTGACAATGACCTCAGTTGTTTCCCCAGAGCACGAAGAATATGACGTCGAAAATTCCCAGTTCATTATAGTCCCCGACAGGTTCAATAGGGTTACCGAGCCAATCGGGTCAAGTTTAGGACCAGGTCATCTATTTTCGGGTCAGGATGGGTCACTGGGTCACCAGAAGTGATGCGGTTTCAACTCTACAATAGACATCGTCGAGCATAAGAGTTTCCGTAGCATAATTTTTGTAGTTCAGTTAGTTAATTTCTAATTCAAAAACAAATGTTGCTAGTTTCTGCAGAACCCTCGTATAAAAGTTTGTTAAAATGGAGGAAACATATTGGTTTTAAGTGAATTGCGCAATCTCCATCAACCATAACTGTTTCCGTGACATATAGTTTGTTTTTTTATCTCAGTAATCTCAGTAAATCAATATATCATGAACCGAAACAGTACACAAGTTACGTTAATAAGATTGTTGATACAACGGAAATATATAATTAAACTTAGACTATACCTACGATGGTGGGGAGTTATGTTACGATAATACGATACGATAATAATTATGGAGTAGAATTAATCAATAAAATATATTAACTTTTGCATGTGTAACGTTGTGACTAGGAAGGAAATAGTACCAAAGTAAGAAGCATACTTCACAACAGGCGAATAGCAAATATTTGCTTACGGTGGAAATGTCGAATTAGTTCGACAAAAATGTACAACGAAATTAATGTCGAATTTTCTGTCAAAGTTCTGATTAGATTTACTAGGTAAGAAATCTTTTTAACATATTATTATTTGCCAGGACAAAGGCCAAACAATTATTTGTTTTTGTAAGTTTTAAAATGATGATTGGGCATATACCGTAAAATATAATGTACTTGTTTAAAGTTTCTTTCGAGGCAACACCACGAACTATACAAGGGGGTGTCTGTAAAGGTTTCGGCCTGAACATCATTCCCTCACTGTTGATGACCGTTGCCTAATTTTGAATTTTTATTTATGACCTTTAGGCATCTCAGGGTAAGGTCGTGGTGGGGTGGGGAAAAGTATGTTGGAAGGTAGTAGACCAGGCGCTAGTTAGTAGGTACCATCCCGACATTTTGCTGGTATGACAAAAATGCTGAAAGAACCTCAGTCAGGATGGGAAAGTTTCAACCGATTGGATCGTTCGCAGGACCTTCCGATTGCTAAGCCAACGGTCTAGTAACCAAGCTACGCTCATTCGATGATGAATATTATTGAAGTATAATGTAATATGATATTTCATAAATGTGTTTACTAAATTTTAGGTCTGTAAGTAAAATAGTGTTTGTTTCACAAGTGTCTTAAGTGATTCATTTGCTAAATAGTGGGTGAGGAGACTCAATTCAAGAACCAAACAGTGATTGGATATCTGCACTTGAACGGGGTCGTCACCAGTTAGATCTATACAGATATTGTGAATACATACTGTTAAAAAGTTGGGTGGCTGAATTTAAACGTAAAAGGTCATTGCTTAAACGAGACACTCCACAGCAACAACGTATGAAAAACGTAGACAATGTATGGAAATTGGTTGAAGAGAGACACAGCTGTAGCACTGAATATTTTAATTGAAAACGTGCATCACATTTGGGATAAGGACAAACGTTTCATCAATGTGAATAAGGTAGTTTCTTTGGAATCTCTGATACGTGAGAAAGTAACGTCCAGCAAGGTAATGCTCGCGAAGTTTGAAGAAGGGGCAGTACCAGTTCATAACCAAATACGTTACTGAAAATGAAAAATAGGGTCATGATTTATACTTGTGATTGCCACATGAGTTGACAACGGCCAACAAGAATCACCATCTGGAGGTGTGCAGTTCTCTGAATGTAGAAGAAATAAGCAGGAAAGTTTCCTGCATCGGATTGCCACTTCAGATGAAAAGTGGGTCTGCTAAGACAATCGTAAACGGTCAGGACAATGGTTGGATCGTGATCAAAGTCCAGGACGGTGTCCACCCACGGAAGGTGTTGTTGCTGATATGGTGGTCTATGGTGGGAGTGATTCATTATGTCTTTCTCAGGTGAGTTGAAACTATAACTACAGATCTTTACAGTGCTGAACTCCATGAAAAACACCGCAAACTTGTCCGAAAGCATTCAGCAATGGTCAACAGACATAGTGCCTTCATGTTGCATGACAATGCCCTCCCACACGTCGAGCAAAGAACGGTGTAGGCTCTCTATGAGTTGCAGTATGAAACCCTTCCTTACCCTCATATTCTCTACCGCCCTTTCCGGCATCGCGATCACTTCTTGACAGGGAAGACCTTCCCTGATGATCGGGCAATGCTACATGCAGCTGAGTATTTCTTCTCATCAGACACTCCTGACTTCTTTCGCCAGGGAATCCAATCGTTAGCTGAGCGATGACAACAGTTTGTGGATGCAGACGGCGACTACTTTGATTAATCAGGTAATCAGGTCAAACAGTAGGTAAGTTACTATACTTACAAGCTTTTATTTTAGGGATTTGTACATGGATCAGATACGGTTCCGAATACTATTGGAACCGGATACACGGATCCGGACCTTGGAACCGTTTAATTTAGATATCGTTCATAGTTCTTTCAGGATTTAGTTCCTCCATCCCCTATTTTATTTACTAGACATGTCAAATGCCGGATATTTTCTATCGTAGTAGGTCATCATCAGCCAATGACAAAGCTACTGTTGTTGCTTCTCCGTGAATGGAGCCGACCGAGTAGCCGTGCAGTCTAAGGCGTTAGCCAACGACTCGAAGGTCCCGGGTGCGAGTCCCGGCAGGGTCAAGGGTGGTTGTGGATTGTAATTAGGCTGTAAATGGTCCAATCGTGACGGGCCGAAGTCCAAAGTTACTAGACTGACCCACATAAAATAAAATTCACCAAAGTTACCGTAAATGAAGTCCTGTCGATACGTTTGCACACATTGAACTGAATTCAATATGTTTGTGGTCTTTAGGCTAAAGGATGCGGAAAGAGTAGGGAAAAGGATGCAGAAAGGAGTCGGCCAGTGGTTAAGTTGAAGGCACCATCTCGGCATTTACCTAGTGTAACTGAAAGGGAAAAACCTGAAAAAAACTCAGACTGAATGAACAGTTACTGGTATCGAACCAGCGATCTCTCGATTGCAAAATTATCGTCGGCGCGACATTTGAGGAGTAATGCGCGAACAAAAGTCTATGTTGCATTGTAAAGGATAGCGCATAGACTTTTATTCGCGCAAACACCTCATAGTGGAAACTAGGTTACTTCGGGTATGATGCGACATGTGCTTATAGATTAAGATATAAGTCCATTCCTAGGAGGGTTTCGAAAGACCAACCAAATCATAAAACATATGACTATTATGCAATTTATTACAGCCATTTTAATCCATATGAAACTGTTCTTTCTTTAGAATAAATAACTAATTTGCTATATAGTTTGTAACGATTTTTAATTCTTAAAATTTATTACAGTTACTTATTCTTTCTATTGGAAGCGACATCTTTAGAATTCTCCTTGCCCAAAGATTATGATCCTGCCGTTGCACCAACAGGTGAAAAAGGTAAGTCCATTTATATGATATAGTTCGTAGTAGTGTAAAATATTCATGTTTTAATTTTTTTTTCTACGGATTTGGGAACCTCGAATCCTACTCCCGGTACTGGCCATTCTGACTGAGGTTTTTATGGTTTCCCTTGATTGCGCCAAGCAAATGCAGGGATGATACTTTGAAAAAGACCACTACCAATTTCTTCCAAATCTTTCATCGTGTTGTTATTATTGTTTACAACCTTCATAAACCGACAGGGAAGTGCACAAATGGAAAATGAATATAGGAGACAATATTTTGGATCATATAAAATCTGCACATACCTGTCACAGTGTTGGAGTTACCGTCACTGAAAGTGTCCGCTGGAGAAATGAAAGGAAGATGACACCGTCGGTGAGGAGACCATCTAGACCGTGACAGGTAGCCTCAATCTGTTAACTGTTCAGGGATATTGCCTCTCCTTACTTGTTTACCGACGGTGGGAACTTCTATTGTTTTTCCAGCACGATGGAACTCCGCCTCACAACGAGGCAATGATACGTCAATGGCTTGATATTCAGTTTCGGGGGCGCTGGATTTGTCGGTATTTTCCTATGGAATGGACTTCGAAATCACCCGACCTCACACCTCTCGACTTCCTTCTGTGGGATTATTTAAAACAACCCTGTACGCAGAGAAAATTTGTCATATGAACCATATGAAAGGCAGGATCATCGAGTGTTGTAACAACATCCCAGCGGGTATGTTTCTGCGAGTGTCTAATGACTGGACTAGGCGCCTCGAGTTCTGTATTTAATAAAATAAGATCGTTGAATACATCGTATAGAAGTGCACTGCTAATTTCCTGGGACGATTACTCCGACGCACTGACAGCTAGGTCACATCTGACCAGTCGAATGACTCTATAGGAACACTCCCGTGTCGTTTCGTATATCCCACGTCCTACTTAGCCTTTAAAACAAAATACCCTCCATCTAATGTGATATATTTAAATCTGGCGACCTTGTTGGTCATGTACACCGAAATGTGGCCCTCCACATA
>JAGDQP010061250.1:0-12071 GCA_022664845.1 Lepisma saccharinum
GGTTGGCTGTTGTCTAAGGGATGGAAGCAAAGAGGGTCAAAATAACTATCCATATCGATGTTGAAAAATATGAACTATTACTGAAATATGATAAGTTGTGAGATAAATGTACTTGCAACCAGAATGACAAGGGGAAAAATCAAAATTTTATATTCAAAGAAAAGCTATAGTAATTGAATTAAAAAAAAAAACATCTGAAAAACTTTCAGACATTACAAATTCTAACATGTTCGACAATTTTACCACGTCTTTTTTAATAGAATCTGGGAAACGTAACAAATAATAAATAAGTCGGTGGATAAGCGATTTAATTAAAGTTATTAAAATTAATGACAAAGTTACGTCAGGCAATAACAGAGGTTATTTCATTGAGAGTTGTCTTTGGCAGAGAAAAGCTTGTATTTGTTGTGAAAGGAATTTTGCAAAGAACCAGCAGTTTTCTTATGAGTAAAGTCGAACTTATCGCAGAAGCACAATAGAACAATGCGTATTGAAGTTCTCAATAATAATAAAAGAAAGAAAAATGTTTCCCTAAATGTTAGTGTCCGATATTCTCGAAGAGGTTTCTATCTTGACACCAGGGTCAAGACGTCTTGGTAGATAACTGATCTTAGCAGTTTTTATGTTCTTAATTTTATATTTAGAGCAATAACATGGTGTCTACTACCCTGGAAAACCTAGAATACTCAGGGAATTTTATAAATCTGGAATATTCAGGGAAATTTATATGGGGAAACTCAGGGAAATTTATAAGGTGGACCAGTCCACAGTTTGTAAGAGCACTGGCCCGACAACATGGATGTCGTGAGTTCGATTCCCACTGCTAGCCGAATTTTTTCAATGTGTTAAAATCCTCTCTCTATTTTAAAGAAATTATATTTTTTCACTCGTGAAATATGAAGAATGTACTTGTACATACAAGATACTTGAACTAGTGGGATGAAAGGAATGGCATTGTATATTATTTACATGTTCCTCTATACTAAGAACTCAGGGAATTAAAAAAAATAATATAGCATTGAAAACCTGGAAAACTCAGGGAATTTCAAGTCACAAAATTAATATACATTCTCTATCAAGATATTTCACTACTATGAGGAAAATTTTGCCTTCGTTTTGACTACTCATATGTATTGAATTGCAGGAATTTCCATATAGCAATAAGCTATTGATTACGTTAGACATACGACCGCACAGAAGATAGACTGGTTTATGAAATTCCTATGTGGAATAGGTAGTACATAGTATCGAGATTTAATGAGAAGTGAATTGTGTTCTCAAAATGCATGTTTTATACAGTATGCGTTCCGTTGATGTTCTGCAAAAAGGAAGATCCCGAAGAGATTTAGACGAGTTTTATGGCGTTCTTTTTTCTCTACTCTTGTGGCTAATGGCCACTGTCTCATCAAAGTTTGATCTCGGCCAACTGTCTATTCCCAGCGAGAGAGAGAGAGATAAAAAAAGAGATGATAGAAGGAATGTAGTGTTTGGCAAGCTTCGCATGTTTACAATGGAATGAACACTAAACAAAAAAACAAAAATATTTTGGAAGAAGCAGCCAGAAGTGAAATGATCGGAAAAGAAATCAAGACACGCAGACGTAAAAGAGAAGTGAAAACCAGCTCAGGGAATATCTTCCTACTATAAAAGTTTCATCGCCTAAAAGATTTATGATTGCTTCCTATACTTAATATTTTATTACAATATTTATTTATGTTTATTGGAGTTCCTACGATTTACCATATCTGCAGATTTTCATACAGCTCTTTGAATCCTTCCATCAAGAAAACACAGGAATACAGATAGCCTGCTACATTCTCCTTTTCAGTTTTTTTTAGAAGCCGTCAAGGATTTTCACTTTGCTGCGATATACAGCCAAATTTACGGCCGGTGTAAGTAGAGTTTTGTACGGTTTCTATCGATTTTAAACAGTAAAAAAAATAAAGTTGAGTATGTGTGCCCGCTAATTTGAAGGAGTGACTCCCCCTATTTGAGGTGTCAGAACCCCTGGAAGTCGTCCACGGTGGCTCAGTTGGTAGAGCGCTCACCTCTTGTGCTAGGGTTCGTCGGATCGATCGCTGCTCATGCCATGTGGGCTTTGTGGTGGACAAACACAGTGTGCCTGGGTTTTCTCGGGGTGCTCTCGTTTCCTCCCACTTTCATCATTCCACCAATTCATCCTATCATCATCCATAGTTGCCTAAAGGCCTTAAAATAAAATAAATTCCCTGGAAGCCGTGCTTCTTCACCTTCCGTCAAGGTTGTATCTTACAAGCAAACATACTGATGGGGCAGAAAAGAATTAATGTTTTTTTCTCCATCGTGATTAGAATTTCAGAATATGTACGTATGCAAATTTTGGTCACTCGAGCGCAATTACTTTGGGAGATGTCGGTGATATGAAAGTCAAAATCTGTCTGTGGGAAGTGATAAAACTGTGTGGAAATATCCTTATGTTTTTTAATTTGTGAAAGAAGTGGAAGGCAAATACACAGTAATGGGTACTAGGTGGAAGGCGCTTGCTGTTGGAGGGTGTGTTCTTTATAGCCACCATCTTGAAATCCGTCATACTGAATCTCGATTGACTTCCTTAGATAGGAAAGGGGTCGTGTAATATGTCATTCTGGGCTAGAATTTCACGAGAAATGCGTTTGTGAAGTCTGTTTTGCCGTAAATGTATTATTGTGAGAGATAAGAGCATAAGACATTTGTTTGGGAGTTATGGTGCAATAGCCTGAAAACACTCATTTCGTTTTAAAGTAACAAAGGAAATGAAGTGAAATACATTCATATTCTTCCTGGATATAGTGCCCTGTCCATAATTGTTTTAATTTGGTTTCATTTCTTGTGTTATTTCAAAACAAATTGAATGTTTTAAGGCTATTGAATCATTGCACGCATAGAAGTGGCACATGCCCTTATCTATCATAATAATATATTTATAGCAAAACTTACTTGACAAACGCATTTCTCGTGAAATTCTAGCCCTGAATGACATACTACAAGACCCCTTTCCCATTTAAGAAAATCCATCGAGACTATATGGTTAATTTCAACATGGCGCCATGAAGAATATACCCTCCAACAGCTAGCGCCTACCACCCAGTACCCAATACTGTGTATTTGCCTTCCATTTATTTCACTAATTTAAGAACGTAAGATATTTTAGTGCTGTTACCGCTAATACAATTCATTTTATCTTTATCTTATTAAAATATTTGCACAGTTTTTGATCACTTTCCACAGACAGAATTTGACTTTCATATCATCGACATCTCTCAAAGTAATTGCACTCGAGTGACCAAAATTTGCATACGCACGTACTATGACATTTAATCATGACCGAAGAAAAACCCATCAGTATGTTCGCTTGTCAGACTTTTATTCACAGACTAATAAACTGGCGAACAAAATACATTTCGCGCATAGTATTTTGTCATTATTTTCACTCTGTTTATTGAATAATTATAAAAATAGAGTTACTGTACTTCTAAACCGAGGATATCCTTATTCAGGTGCAAGCTAGTAGTTCAGGGTGCGAACTCGTCTCAGCTGCAATGGGCGGGGCTTTAACTTCTTGATGAAATTCATGAACTAATTTTTGTAGACACACTCCAATATTAAAAGGTGTAATATCACAATTGATGCAGTTAATACAATTTTCTTGTTTTTAATTAGCTATCGGATAGAGGAATGTTGTGTGGCGGCTTTGCCGTAATAATTTAACCAAAAGAATATATATCAAAATTATAGTTATTTTAATTTGTATATTTTTTTAAATCTCTTTACACAAAATTGAAAGTGATTATGTTTGCGTTAGCATCACGCAAAAAGCGCTTGACCAATTGGAACGATCTTTCGCCCATGAATAGACACTGGACCGGACTGAGAAGTGATCATATCACTTTGATTCTAAAATTATTATCTTCAGACATAATCGACCATCTAATTGTCCATTGAATTCCAGTGGCGGTGGTAACAAAAATGGAAAATTTGAAAGCAAAACACGCGGCAACCCACATTACAATGCTGTTCGACGGGTTGACTACCTTCAAGTGGTTGAATTTAGCATGACTATCAATTCATTAACAATGGCTATCTTAGGTAACACACCCCTAACAAAGCTGATTCGTGACAGTCCCGATGACTGTTGCCAACATATTGTATTCACTCCGCACCAACGGGCGGGCAAATCAACTAGTGCAAAATAAAATGCAATCGCCAAGCAATCACGTTGTAACATCTATTAAAGTAAACATAAGTAACCAATCAATACATCTAACAGCTTGTTAATGCTTACAAAATCGGAATTAAATGCATTATTTCATCAACACGGCATTGCGGACTAGTGTTGCTTAACGTGTGTAGTGTAGGGAATTTTGTTAGTGAAGTATGTCTGTGTCATTTGCCAATGACCAATTAATTTATAAAGTCAATTCACAACACTGTATTTTTAAAAAGTCGTCCAATTAAAAAGCCACAAAACCCGTGTTTAATTGGCTGAAAGGTTCAAATTATAAAAACCACTTGCAAAATAAAAAAGACTGGTAATTGGGAGACTGAAAAACTGCTTTAAAATTGTTATAAACACAAAATAATACTTTCCCGTTCTTGGCTAATTTATCTGTTTTAAACTACAGGTAAAACGTATCTTCGTATAAAATAAAAGTATTTTGTTGAAATTAAACTTTTAAGCTCCCAATTTTCTCAGTTTTTTTTATTATAAGCGTAAGTTTGTTTAATAAAATTCAATATCGTATGATAGTATGTTTAAAATATTAAAGTTTTTTAATAAACGATTTTTTGTTCAAATTAAAAACAAATGCTAAGTGCTTCGTGCATTTATAAGATTTAAGTCCATATATTTAATTTCAATATTTTAACCACCATTCTCTGTAATTTATATTCTGAACTATACTTTATTAAATTAATCATTCTAACATCATAATTAAGTCCTACGTATTTAATAAATCTGGCCTCTGTGATCAATGTTTATTTCAATCCAAACTAGATTAGCAAAAGATAGTTCTGTCTCAAAGCTTATTGTATGCCTTACTAAATTAGGATCGTTCAAAAATAGCTCACAAGGGGTCACAACTAATTTAACCTTAGAATAAACCATAGGACAATGACAATGGGTCCAAAAAACTTTCAATGAGGAAATGCACTTTCTAGGAACCCATTATTAAAAATTACAATTGATCGTGGATTTTTTTCATGTATTATTAATTACTAACTTAATGATCTGGCGTAATGACCTTCTTGTTTGATATAATGTAATTGTCGTGACATCCTGTTTACAAGGTCCCCCATCCGTGTTCAGGGTGAGATAATACAATTACTCTGTGTTGTAACTGACATTTAATCCAATGAAATAGATTGCTTTGCCATTCCTTGTATCAAATAATTACTATCAAGTTCTACAGTAACATGTGTTGTTAGTAGGGCTATGTGTTGTGTTCCTTTGGAATATTGAACATGATTCCTTTTCCCGCCTTTAATCGATTTATTCACGTTCAATAATGGGGAAAATATGCAAAAAAAAAATCAGTTCGAAACATAGTTTACTGTTTAAAGCTGAATCCAAGTAGGTTTTCCCGCCTTTTTCGTTTTTCGTCCATAATTCAAATTTGAGTACCGTTAAACAGAAAATAACTTCCACAAACTATAGTTTGTTACATACTTGAATAGTGAATACCATTAATTTTAAATAAAAGTTAACAGAAAATTCAAAACTATGTCAACACACTTTTGGGACATGGAACTGTCCCAAAAGTCTATTGACATAGATTTGAAGTTTCTGTTAAGATTTCTTTAAAGATAATGGTATTCATGAATGACGTAAGAAACAAACTATATTTTGTGAAAGTTGTATTCTGTTTAAATGCACGCAAATTTGAATAATTGACGAAAAATGAAAAAGGCGGGAAAACCTACTTGGATTCAGCCTTAACGAGATACTTACCAGATCTTATAAAATTCAAGTGTATTTATAATTCAATTCTATACACAAAAAGTTTACTGCATGAAAATCTGTTTGTCAGATGAATTGATTGACTGCGTAATTTAAAAAGTTATTGCTATGAAAATATCTCACATCATACACTCAATTGCATAAGGGAACTAGTTGAGAACGTAATTTCACAAATAAAGCCGTTTTGCACCTAAACAGTTTTTCCTCATAGATTAATTTTATGCATCTTCAGTGGTTCAAATATTAGGTATTTCTTTCCGTGCATTATTTATGATGTTTCTCATTCGTCATATGTAAACTGGAAAAAAAAATCGCCAACCTTAATCGCTTCTACTTCACTTTCTGTTACACGTAGCGGACATTCTCAGGTCAGAGAAAAAGAACATGTGTATTTCAATTGTGCTGAGCAGATAACTGGGATATTTTTGCGCCTCTGTGTAAATATTCCAGGTTAGGGAAATATAACCTAAATATAATTCCTGCTACGCGCAGCTCTTGAGTCATGATGCTGAATACTGTCAGCGCTGATACAAGAACTTCTGGAATTCGTGGCCTGGAATCGACCGTAAGGCTTCCGTCGCTCAGGGATAGCCTCCTTCTCCGAATGGAAACGTCTCCCACACAACTGAAGACCGTAGCAAGACTCACAGCTCCATACACCTGATGGATTATCTATAGAATTTCGGTTGCGGCATGACCTAGGTTTTGGCAAAACAATGTTAATATGTTAGTCCATCTCCGACGTAGCTCACTTCGTGATTTTCACGTCACCCACAAACAATGCGCTGAACCGATCTGAATCAACCAAGCACCCTATCTGATGTGCCACAAGATGGCGCTGTCTGGAGATAGCATGCCGTATGCAAAGTTCCGCGCAGTAGCGCCACATGGCTGTGAGTCTGAGAACTTACTGACTTCAGTGGTAATACAAGTTCAATTGAAGGATTGGATGAAAAACGGATGATAACTTGATTTTAATAAATATTAGAGGAACTTAAAACATATAAATATAAAATCACAGTGTTATATTTTTTTTCTTAAGCAATAGTATGTTCAATCTCCTGGCAACATGAAATGTTTAGCCTAGTTCCTATTCCCTCGTATAATGTATTAAACGTAAACTTATTTCTGGCAAGCAGAAATAAACTTATTGTATAAACTTACGGCGTTACAATTATAATTGAATTTATTTATGTTCTTTAGGCATCTTTGGCTCAGGCTGGGGTAGGTTAGGGGAGAGAATAGAGTTTTACTTACGGTACCATCCTGGCATTCGTATGGTGAAACAAGAAAATCTTGGGAATCATCAGTCACGATAGTCGTCTGTGGGACCGAGCCGCCGTAGCTCAGTGAGAGAGTGTTGGCGTAGCATTCGGGAGGTCGTGGGTTCAATCCCAGTGGTCGACCATCCTGGCTGAGGTTTTCCCAGGGTATTTTCTTAGTCACACCAGTCAAATTCCGGGATGGCACCTTCAACATAGGCTCTGGCCGACACCTTCCCGAATCCTTTCCCTATCCCGGCCTGAGCCTTACATGTTTAAAGGACATAAATAAAATTCAAATTCGTCTGTGGGGTTCGAACCCACTTGCCTACCCATTGCTGATGCAAAGTCCACGACGAAACCTAGGGCTGGGTCCGAATGACAATGTACTAGCTGAAATGCATATAGCAGGAAAATAGCTTGAACAAAAGAAGTAGCGTCAGTTTATATATTGGTATCGGAAGTAGAGATGAAGGAGGTAGTAAACATCCTAATACGTTCATGATAAGATAAGATAAAATGAATTTTATGGGCGGTAACAGCACTATGGCTTTCTCCCGTCCCGATCCTATTATGTCCAATTTTACAGAAGTGCATATTGTATTAAAAATTCTACGCTTGGGACCCGCCCTGACCAGGTAACCCGGAGTTTTTGTTTGAATATATTTATGGCCTTTTACCAACTTCGGATCAGGTCGGAATAGGGTAGGGTAGAGAATGGTGAATATCAGCTAGGGCCTTTCTTAAAGTACCATTCGTCTAGTAAAACTGAGGGAGATTGTGGAATTCCTCAGTCAGGATAGTCGGTCGAGGGGTTCAAACCCTCCTACTTAGCCATTTCTGATTCGAAGTTTTTCGACGTTACCGCCTGTACTACGGGGGTTAACAGAGTTTTAATTATTTTACATTATTGCGTTTGAACGGTTTCTTTTATGAGTCACCGGGAACTCCACAACGCCGCAAAGATACTAACAATAGTGATAACTCTCTCCCTCTCTCTCTTTCCCTTTCCTCCCTTTCTCTCTGCTTCCTTCTCCGGAGAGAGAGAGAGAGAGGTCGGGATAAGGTAGGCAAAGGATGGGGAAGGTATTGGTCAGGGCCTCTCATAATTTACCATAAATAAAAACAATTTAATTTAATTCATTGTATCAGAAACTCAAAAAATATATTTTATAGAGATAGTTGTGTATTTGATTGTTATTGTTTTCCTGTTCAAAGTAAGTTGATGGGAACATATTTTAACGTCCTTTATTTTTTCTGCAATACATGCTTTATTTCTCACAAGCAAATTAATCTCGGAAAGGAGTTTCGTTTTTTTTTACGTCGCTGCATGCTTAAAAGGGAAGGGAGGAGGATATATTATTTTAACTTTTAACAACGCAATGTTTATTGCGTAGTGACTGATAACCACGTCACAGGGCAAAGGGTAGTCACAGTTGGTGATCAGGGAGGGTGGGTTTTGAAGAGACGAGAAGGTGCTGTCGATTATTTGTTTTCCTTTTGTCACTCCAATACAATGACTCGTTTCAAAGCACTACCGGTACTCTTCCAATCCATGTATTACTCAGCAATTTCCTTTCTCTTTCTATGATCTTGCTTTCTTTCTCCCCCCTAACAACACTCCAAAATGGAGAGTAAAAGAAACCAAAATAAAATTTATCGTTTGGTAGACGAAAATAATCCCCCCCAAAAATACGTACGAATTAGAAAAGACTATGATGATGTGTCCAATGCCCCAGATATCCGAGATCCGGATATCCAAAACTCGGATCTGGATCCGAAAATCCGGCTATCCGATACCGGATCCGGGTATACGATATGCGGATCCGTTTGGCCATCCCTAGTTGAGGGTGCCGCGGAATCTTGAACTCCTTATTTTCCTCTTTCGTTTCTCATCCAACTCTTAAATTGCACTTTATGACACGCAGATGTGTGTTGCAAAGGCTTTTCTGGTTAACCATTTTGTCCAAGGACAACTAGACACTTACATACATGGATTTTAAAGAAAATAAACATATCTAAATGAAGCAAATGCTACTCGTATGTGTTACTGCAACGAATTCTTGTAACATATGTTGATGACAGATTTCATAAATTAAACTTCGGTAAGTTCTAAGAACAGTCACCGTATCTTATTAATATAATGAGAACCAGGAGAGCTTTAATGTTATATATATATTTTTGATACCTTATGAATTAGTTTCCTTTCACGTTTTCCCGTCTTTTGCTTCGATACTTTTCCTCTTTCTTTGCTGCAACTATACAAAGAAGAAAGCAGCTCTTATTCGTTGATTTACGTCAAAAAGTAATAATGAAAAACATGGCCCATCATCACTGGTTCTCATATTGCTGCCAGAAGCACACATCCTGTTTAGTAGAGACCATAAATCATACACTGTGTTATAAGAATAAACTTAACTCGGTTTATTTAAAAATCTCTCAGTGGATTTGAATGGTTACAACAAGGAACGGTTAAAACTTTTTATACTCCTTAATTTTCAAGAATATTACATAAATACGTACTTCGTTTCACTAGTTATGTGATACTAACGAGAAAGTTGAAGGTTAGACAAACTTTTGCTAAATTCCTTCATGTACTCTGAATCTGTTTTGTACGTCAAATAACGTCATTTATTTTGCCATTAAAGCGTCTTAAGGCTGTAGACTGTCAAGTCCAACTATTCGGCATGACCGTTGGAGAAGGAATAGGCAAGGTACAGCCAGGGTCTATAGTATCATTCTGGCATTCACCTTGTGGAACTGGGGAAAATTCCTTCAGTCAGTGTAGCCGGCAATAGTGGGGAATAGAACCTACGCAATATTCCCTGCGCCAGCACTGAAACTGGGACATAAGTGACACGGCGACAAGTCTGAACTTTGACGGGATTGAACCTACTTTGGCCTCAGTGGCACTACCTTGACCTTGATCGAAATGGCTAGATTAACTTTGTGAATCGGTGACTCAGTAACCGAATCTTTACCCAACTGACCCTGTCTTGATTCCCTTTGATCTAGTGTTGCTCCAGTGCGTTGAATCTATCAATATTGCTATTTGTGGCATTCACAAAATCTTTCAAAATAGTCTTTCCGAGGGGGGCAGGTTATTTACACACCATCGTGTTTTTTGTTCTTTCCGGGGATATGAGACGATTTGCATGTGTTATTACTAACGTTAGGAGTGTTCCAGCAACTTATTTGTCATCTTCTGAGAGTAAAACTCCTGTTCCCATTCACCCCTGAAAGAAACACTGTTCATACGCAATTGTATATAATAAAGAAATAATTAAAAATTCTGCTTTATCCTCTAAACGACCGGATCAAAACGGACCCAAAACTTGACTCGGTGACCCGTTTCAGCTCTGCCCAGTGCTTATCCGAAGTCAGGGAGGCTTATCAACACTTGTTGGTGTCAGGCGTCGCAGAATGAGGCTGCGGATTGTCTCTCTTTACAATCAAAGAGTCTCTGATTCGACTTCCGTTGATAAGACATTCAACATAGTGGTATGAAATCCACTTAAACTTGTAGGATCCGTCAGATGGAAATCAATCGCAACCTATACCATTTCAATTTGCAAAAAATCTAATCATCATCAAGAAGATGTTTTGCAAATAAGAAATAAAATTAATTAAACAATTCAGAATGTTTCAGACTGGCCCCTTAAATTACGAATTGATTTCGCAGCTGAAGTTTCAAGTTCCAAGCAGTGTATAGACTGCAGAGAGTGAGCAAGTTGTTATTATATTGAATCTTCTGGTAACTTTTCACTCAGATCTGGATAGAGTATGGAAAAGAATGTGTGGTAAGGATGGCGACAATGTCATAGTTTCAAGGTACCATCCCGACATTTGCCTTGTGTGACCGAGAGAAAAACCTATAAAATCCTCAGTCAGGATGGGTTGAGCCTAGTGTGAACATGTTGGAGAAGGACATTTCCACTTCGACCAAACAAACAAAGAGCGTCTTACATTTTTGTTCAAGAGATCATATAGATGTATTTAAGCCAATGTCAAACGTTATAAGGGCGGATTTCCATTGATCAAACAAAAACATTAGCTGTATTTATAGATCAAATTCCGCTTTGTTTTCGAGGTACTGGAGTTCCATTTTGAAGGCGATAAATAACTTCTTAGAATGGTAAAGTTGTAAGTTCGTTCCCGCAGAAACAAACATTCGCCATTGGATTCTAACCTACGCAAAATTATGGCAATTTTAATCACAAACACCTACCTCTCACAGATCTCTTCTAATATTGTCCTCCAAACAACATCTTACAATGATAAATAAAAAGAAAATTTCTCGAGCTTTAATCATGAAGAATGGTAGTTCTTCGAGCGACGCTGACAAACGAGTCTGTTAGCGGCACTCCAATGTATACAGCTAGTTTCAGATCTAGCGAACTATAAGCCCGATTTTGATGCTTCAACTTGCATTTGAAAGCTCTTTGCCGTACTAAGACAGAACAAAATGGGTCAGTATGACCTCCCTGGGACCCTCTATAGGGCGGTGTGAAAGAAAATTCAAAATTTCACATTTCTGATGATCGCACCGACCCAAGACCATATAGGCGACCGAAACTTCCGTAATCCGAATCTACGCTTCAATACCATTCAAACGGTGTATCACACGTCAAAATCGGTGAAGGGGTTCAAAAGTTACCGAATCAAAGAATTTTTACAAATGATAGAAACGTGTATCTGTCATTCTGTCTGTCTTTTTGTTTTAGTCATTGGGTGGTAACGGGAGGTTTGGGGGGTCAATTGCGGGACTCAACAGGTTGGGGTAAATCGAAGCTTTATTTTTGATAGGAGTTACCGTTTTCGAGATACGGAGCCTA
>JAGDQP010061251.1:0-12071 GCA_022664845.1 Lepisma saccharinum
TGTGGGTTCTTGGGAAACAGAAAGTTACCAAATTATGACCAGCTGGTCACTGATCTTATTGACACCTTCCATGTACTGGGGTGCAGAATGTCACTGAAGCTGCACCTGTTACACAGTCATCTGGATTTCTTTCCCCCCAATCTGGGAGCAGTAAGCGACGAGCAGGGGGAAAGATTTCATCAGGATGTGTGTGATATGGAAAGACGTTACCAGGGCCATAGTCACATCTCAATGTTGGCCGACTACTGTTGGATCCGCTACAGAGAGACAGAAGGTTCATCATACAAACGTCAGTCGAAAAGAAACCACTTCAACCAGTAGGAACCGCAAGTTCCTAAACATTTGTCTATTTTACAAACTCTGATGAATCCTTTTTTGTTTTTCGTTATTAGTGTAATGTTTTTTGTCATTTTTAACAGTAATAGTTTGAAGTAATAAACCGATCTACTCATTCAATAGCACTTTTTGTGAAAATACGGAATATAGTACCTTAATTTTGGACCACCCTGTGTATCAAGAAAACGGTACGTGTTACGTAAATTTGGAGCTCATTTTTGGAATCAGCGGGTGCGAATTACTTAAGGACACCATGTTTCGTATGTGATGCAGAAAAAAAGTTGAAATTTGTAACACAGTGTAATCATTATAGCCTGAATTTACAATAGAGCAAACAGAATGGGGCCCCTTTTCTACATTATATCAATTGAATTTATGTTATCAGTAGGGCTAGGATAATTACACATTTTACATATTGCATATGTAAATACATATTTAAGGATTTTTAACGTAAAATGAATATTTCATATGCAGGTGCATTATGTTCGAAAATGAATTAATGAGCATATTTCTGTACGCATACCAACACCGAGAATATAATGTATTACTTGTCTTCTTGTTTGTCTTTTCTTTATCTTTTCTTTGCCTATTTTCTTCAATTTTTTTTTCTATTTTTTATAAAATGTAGTAACTAGCCCATTGTCACCTCAACAATCAACTAAGCAACACGTGCAAGTTTCTTATCGCTTGTACGTCTATTTTCCCCTCCCCTCCAGTCTACCTTGCGCGGGTGCAAAAAGCGAAAACCGCTTTGTAATTTCCATCAGACACTTTTCAGAAGAACAATGGTGAGTTAACAATTACTGATTGCTTGCTGCCAGGGTTGTGAAGTGTCGTGAACGTGAAGTGTCTGTCATGAAGCGGTCGTATTAGAGTGGTTCCCAGAAAAGACGGGAGCTGAAACGAATAAAATGAAGTTGTGTGCCTCGGATCCGAAGCAAATCAAGTTGTCATTTCCAAATTCCATTGCCCAAGAACATGAAGATCCACATGTATCAGCGACATATACCGAAAGTATACAACAACAAATAAAATATTTTTATATATACAGCAAACTCCCGATTATCCGTGTGCGTATTACTCTGTTTGCTAATTATCCGTTCCGTGTATTTTTAAAATAGAAAAATTAATTAATTTTGAAGTATTCTCTTATAATAAGAACATTTTTTTAAAATGGGTTTTCAAGGGTTATTTTGTCGCAGTCGCTGAGATGAATATTGACACTTTTAATGTTCAAGTTCCCCCCCCCCCCCTGGAAGGGGGAGAGAGTGACAAAAATAATCGTAAACGACCAATATTCATGCCGAATCCATAGTTTACATTACGGAGTCACTGAAATGAATAGTGATACTTTGTATGCAGCTCAGGTTCATCCTCCACTCCCTTAAGCGGGGTGGGAACAAAACCAATTTAGGGTAAGCACCCACTAACTTGCAGTATAATTGTTACAAGATACATCGCAGATCCCATTCATCAAAACAGGAGCAGGAACTGTTTCCGGAACAGGAACTGTTCGTAAATAATTCCGATATTTTTTTTTCGATTTTTCTTCCTCTTTTTCCAGGTCATACGTATCATATGCCGTTGCGACACATTGTCATTGGTGTACTAATCGCTATTGCTATCTTGTTAGACTAGGCACTTTCAGCTTTTCAGCCAGCCAAAGTGACAATATAAATCTCAGTGATTCCAAAAACTATGGATTTGACACTAATATTGGTAGTTTTCGATTATTAAAATTTAAAATGATACCCCATTCCCCATGTTTTTCTTATGGGGATTCTCCACAGCCCAGGAATGACCTAGAGAACTGGAACCGGCTATTTGGAGCATGTCTCCGACAGCTTTAAAAACATGTTAAAATTCATGATCCTATCTATAGTGAACGCGTTAGGGTAGGTGTCCCAAATATCGCCCCTGTTCCTAATATCGCCTATGTGTTTTTCCAAGCTATTACTGTATTTGCACTATTTATGAGTTATTGTGGTTACCGTAAAGGTCAGGGGCTTTGTGAAACGTAGCTTAAGGGGGGAGCTTCCTATCAGTTATAGCAAATACAATATGGCGTCTGAAGTTTTTTGAGGTTGTGAAGAACATTTTTTGTTTTCCAATCACTCCAGAGAATGACCAGGTAAATGTTTCCATATCATAATTTCGAGTAGATCACTTGAAAGTGCATTACATTCTAAAGGTGTTATTGATTTCGGAATGAAGCTGTGTTTATTAAAGAGTGTTTTTTATATATTTCTTATTTCGTATTCTAAACAATGTTTTCATTAAAAATATTTCGTTTTTAAACATAATTGCATTTGTGATCAGGAAAATTCTAATTGATATGGAAAACCTATTGTTTTGTTTTGTATTCTGAAAAGTTGTTTTTGGAATAATGTATTTCTGTCTTCGGTTATTTATGTTGCTACTACAACTAAACATTAAATTTGTCGAATTAAAATAGTTATTGTCCGTATTGTCTGTCCGTCACTTGAAAATAGTATAAATTAAATGACTTTGTGGGAGAAACGATGAGCTATCATGTTAGGTTTTGTTGACTGACCTCATTAACAACTATTGGCCCTGTAGTTTGTATTCCATAAACAAAACACGGGACATTTTAGCTTTCCGGCAAACGTTTTTGGGACACCGGGAAAGAACTCTGAGAAAGGGACGATCCCGAATTTTACGGGATGATACGACTCTTACCGTGGGGCCCCTAAACTACTCTAACATAAAAAAGACTTTGCTTGTAATAGACGGACCATGCATATCTTCTTGCATGATAGATAGTTAAAAACGCTCTTTAAAGTGCTAATAGATGGCACTCTTATCACATCGGCCATAAAATGGACAAAGCAGGTTATTTTCTTGTAGTATTATTTTGTTGTTGTTGTTGCTAAATATTTAGTACAAAATGGCGGTTGCATAAATTGTATCTGCAGTTCTTTAAATAAATAACTGAATTCTATACATTATTCCCAAGAAAATCACGATTGATTGTCTGATTTTGTTTTAATAGTTTACTACTATAAAGACGCACATCTATAACAATTTCTTTTTATAAAATAATGGTACAATATACAAAATACAAAATTAAATCCAGTGTATTGAGATATCGTATTGTTGACTCATCTTGTTATTGACTTGTAAAGATGCGCACAATAACATGATATATTTTTTGGGGGGAAATGAATTATCCTTATATTTAGCTAAAGAAGGATGATATTAGAAACAATATAGTTACACACAGGAGAGACATATCTGCATCTTTCGGAAACACTCTCCAAAGACATGTATTAAACCTTTTGTCCATAGCTGTACATGGATTCAGAATACTAAAAAAATAAGGTAATTTAACTGTAACTATAATATTCTAATTAAACTTCCGTTGACACTATCAGTCATTAATTGACATTATCTCAATGTCATCTGCCTGTATAGACCATTGGGAACGTTGTCAGTGAGTTGACAGAATATTGTGCAGAGTCTCCTGTGAAATGAGACTAGGGAGAGAGAAAGAGAAAAACGTGTTACAAATATTGTGTAGGAACTCATACGAGCAATCCCTCCGGAGAAATAAATATTGGAGTGAAACTATTGTGCAGTGCAATTGAATGCTATATCTCGCAATTAAATTTGCGAATTAGGCCGGTTTTTTCACTAGCCACGTGCTTTGTTTCCGACTTAGCTAACAAATTGAAACATATGTTTAACTATTTCTGTTGGTTACTAATAGAAATCGAAGGATAGAACGCCGCCATGAAAAGCCGGCCTTATTCCTGTCTTGATAACGACAAAGAGAAGAAAGTGATGTTCCGAAGTTTCAGTTTGTGAGAGGTGTAGAATGTATCCTTGTTTATAGTTTAGGATTCTTTTGTCTCCTTTTATTTCATTCTTTTATTAACATCCGAAACACGTTTATGAGATTCTATGATCGGGTTCGGGATTTTATGCTAAAGGGGCTGAACCTATGTTTGGATCAAGCGGTTAGCAAGATGCGTAGAAAGCGAACGTGTAACCATTCAAGGTTTCCGCCAGTTGGGAAGGTTTAAAGTCAAAGTTGGGAGGGTGTAAATAGAGTTTTGCACTGTTTCTATCGATTTTTGACCAAGGAAATTTTAAAGATGGGTGTGTTGTCGATAACAGTGGGGGTCTGGCGGAATCACTGTAACAATTCCTCCAACCAGAGGCCACATTGTCTAGTAATTGATGGCTATTTTCTATACTCACATCTTTTTTAGGGTACCCACTAAAATGAACCTCCTCTTGACAGTAAAGAATCGCGAGAGCTTTGCCATAAGTTACATGAGGGGACCGACACTTCTCCAGCTCTGGTACTGTTCTTTCACTGATTCAGTTCCACTGTTCCGTGATGTGTCACAGTACAACCATTATTGTCCCTGCCCAGCTGCCTTAGTAACATATAGGCGGTAGAGGTTGCTTGCTGTATAGAAGGCTCTGGTTCGATTCTCGGGGAGGGCATTTTTTTAGAAAACATTCGTTTATGGTGATAAGGGTTATGAATAATTAATGTATTTGAAACATTTTGGCGCTCTTACCCAGAGTTCTGCAACTGTGTATGGCACCTTCCTTTAATTTTCCCCCTTAAAAACATTACCCAATGTTGATCTAAGTTACAAATAGCTCTTCTCTTTTAATTTTATGCATATATTCAACATTTTAACAAGCTTCGAGATTGCAGATGCTTCACACAAACATGTAATGCCGAGAGAGCTTTAGTGAGTGACGTCGGGTTAGGGTAACAGGCAAAACACATAATCGGACTCGCGGTAAGTTTTTCCACGTGATGAAACCAAGATGCAATTAGTTCCGCTTTTTCTCACCAGAGAGCAGCATGTTACCAAACCACAGTAGAGAACTCGCTGAACGTTTTTTTTTAAACAGACAAAACTGGAAAAGGACCAAGGGACCTAAAACGGACCACACAACGGCCAAAAGCGGAAAAATGCTGAATTAGACATGTAAGTTTCGTCCAATTAGATTAAATTGCAATTGGATAGAAGAGGTTCCTTCTCTTATCTAGTTTCAGACATATTAACTTCATTTCTAATGCAATCTAGGATTCCAGTATAGTAAATTAGAGTTCATTGGACTAAAAAAAAATCGTTATTGCACAAAATGTTGTGTGTTACACTAAAGAAACCTTATATTGCGTTATTTTACTCCCGAAACCTACTGATACTAATTTTTATATTTCATGTTAGCTACGGTGAAATGCATTTTTTTTTATTTTTTCATAAAAGGGGGGCGAAAAGGATGCATTCAATTTGTTCCATAACTTGAAGTTAACTTTTTTTCCACTACATTATTTCATTTGAAAGTAATCCTATCGTAAACATTTTTTTTTTCATATTTCTGGAAAGTTAACATGCATCGTAATTTAGTCAACTGGATTATCTACCAGAAAATTAAATAAAACATTAGACTGTCATGCTACGATGAGCGAGAATTTAATGCACAAATAACAATACTTAGAGAGAAAACTAAACCAACAAGGAAATTCCACTAGCGTCATCTGTTTGTGCAAACATGAACTAACGTTCTATGCTTCTGTTTGTTTTTAATTATCTTAATCGACTATTGAAATCATAAATAGATTACTGTTAATCAAAAAGTATATCTCTGTGGGAAATAAACACAATTTGTATGTAAAATACAAATCTTCCTAACTCATTTCCTAGTGTTTCTGATTTCTCCATGGTGGTTTGCGATACATAAGATTTACTAATACATTTTTCCTGTCCATGTGTGTCATTAATTTTACCGATTTCACCAGCAATATAATTGTCGACTCGAGAAGCCAAAGGATACAACTGATATTTACAAATAAAACAAGCTCAAGGTAATCTTCTACATATAATATATGTTACACAAAACTGTCATATGTTGTACATGGACGTATTAATGTTTCTTTGTACAAAATATGACAGTTTTGTGACACATATATTTTGCGTTATATACACCCTCCATTCCGAAAGAAACCGAACTTTTGAAAACAAATAGTGCCATCTGTTGTAATATTTTACCGGTAGATGGCGTAGTCCCTCATTGACAACTGGTATAAATGTCATGACATTTGGATGCACGGCAACAAAGTTATTGCGTTTCAACTGTCAGTGTGTTGTGTACATCGGTCGGAAAATGAGTTTCAAACAACGAGCTGCAATTGAGTTTTGTGTTAAACTGGGTAAACCTTTTACTGAAACGCACCAAATGCTACAAAATGCATATGGTGATGAGTGTCTATCCCGTACGCAAGTTTACGAGTGGTTCAGGCGATTCAAATCGGGTAGAGAGACGCTGGATGATGACGAAAGATCAGGCCGTCCCAGAACCGGATTATCGGAAGAAAACATCGAAAAAGTGCGTGAATTCATCAAACATAACAAAAAAGCGTCGGTGAAAGTTATTGAAATGGAATTAGGCATTCCTCAAACAACCGCACACCGCATTTTGACCGAAGTTTTGGGCCTTAAGAAGGTTAATTCGCGGTTTGTACCACACAAACTCACCGAAGACCAAAAAGTTGATCGAATTGCGCATTGCAAAGACATTGTTAAAAGTGCTCGGCAGGATCGAAACTTCTTGAAATCGATTGTAACTGGTGACGAGACGTGGTGTTTTGAATATGAGCCCGAAACAAAGCGGCAAAGTGCTGAATGGAGAGCGCCGGATGAAGGACCACCCAAAAAAAGTCGCTTGGTGAAGTCAAAAGTTAAGGTGATGCTGATTTGTTTTTACGATTCAAAAGGAATTATCCACAAAGAATTTGTTCAGCCCGGCCAGACAGTCACTGGAGAGTTTTACTTGGGCGTCATGAAGCGTTTGCTGGCAAGAATTCGTCGTATTCGGCCCGAATATCGGGAAATCGGCAGTTGGACTCTTTTGGACGATAATGCACCATCACATCGTTCGCGACTTGTAACTGAATTTTTGGTCAAAAATCACATTATTCGTTTGCATCATCCGCCCTATTCACCAGATCTCGCTCCGTGCGATTTCTATCTGTTCCCGAAACTGCATTTGGCGATGAAAGGAAAGTGGCACGCATCGATTGAAGCCATTGAGAAGGCGACGACCGCCGTCCTAAAGACCATTCTAATAAAGGACATGGAGAAGTCGTTTGACAACTTGTTGGAGCGTGCAAATATGTGTATCGATGCAGAAGGGGAATACATTGATTAATAAAAATGATTTGTTCCAAAATGTACATTGTTTTTTTGTTTTTTTAAAACGTTCGGTTTCTTTTGGAATGGAGGGTGTATATAAAAGATTACCTTGAGCTTGTTTCATTTACCTTCACTTGTATCTTTTGGCTTCTGGACTCATCAATTATACTGTTTCAAGTTTCATCAAGCAAGTATATTATATTACATATGAATCATTTGTTCCATGAATCAGAATACTTATGTTTTGTACATAAGTGATCAGCAAGTAAGCCTATATATTTCGCTTATAATAACGTTATTAAATGGCGAATACTCTTCAAAGTAATAAGACAAATAAGTGACATACCTCTCCCCCCTCCTCAGACCGTGTAGTCTAGTGGTTTAGATCGTAGACTTAGGATACCTATTACAAAGACGAGTAATGGTTCGAATCCCCTTGACACCGACCATCCTGAATTTTTAGAAGTTAGTGTCACGAAAGTTATCGTAGAAGCCTTAAGCTCTTCTGCATTAGCAAATATTTAATCCTTCAGCGCACTATTCATGCATAGGAAGAGGTAATAATGAGTTGATGCCAAATCGGAAGAATATGGTGGTTGTGGAAAGATAGTAACATTGTGTTTTAGAAGATGGACGGCCACCAGTACGGACCGATGCACTACAAGTATTATCGAATTATTCTAGTGCCTCGTTCCGGGCGAAGGACACACATGAGTGGGCCTGCTTGAAGGTTGTTCCAATCTTTGGTTTTCTGATCCAGAGTCTTGCCCCTGAAACGAAGGTCCTCCTATTAATGTATATGGGTGAAGCTGAGTTATTTGTCACCACTTCAAAACTTCAGGATCTAAATTTCGCATTCCTAAGCTTCTTTCTCACTGATATTAACTTGTAAACAATTATCTACGTTATGCATTACATGTATTAACAACTTTTGCTCCTTTAGTATGCATTTTTCAACTCTTATATGGGTTTTTACTCACTACCGACTCGTTGCTGAAACAGTTTTATATACTGTACCGATGGTTGCCGAATACCTCCGATTTAGACTTCGTTTCAGGAAGATGTCCATTTTATGACGTAACAGATTCGGATGCAATTTGCTTGTGTCCTTCTATGAAGAGTAGATGCCAGATTGTAACATAAAAGTTCGTAATTTAGCCCTGTCTACGAACGTTCATATCTGTACTCGTACTCTGGCATACTGCTTATACAATCTCTTATACTTTTGATTATATTTATTTATGTTAATTAGAAAGTATTTTTTGTATGTGCAGTAGATATTCGAAAATTTCGTACAAAACAACAGAGGCCAGTATAACAACACTAAAAATGACGAAGTTGATCGAAGTTTAACATTATCATTGCCCAGCCTCACGAAAATTGCAAAACAAAATCAGCAGTAGCAGCAACAACAATGATCATCGTCGTCATCATCGTTTTTCTTCTGTTTCATCAAAATCCTGCAACTGTAACTGGATTTCTGATTGCCTTACGCAATTCTTCACTTCTTGTGGGAGAGAATGCTTTTTCTCGTTAGATAAAAAGATAAGATAACTCATAAAGGGATCAAAACTGACCAGAAGGGGATTCAGGACATCACATGAATTTGTTTGTGGGAATACTTCCTGGCGTGTATTTCCTGGTATTTCTTGGTACTTTTACGCTGTGCGTGTTGTGCCGGTTTAGATAGAATGCCGATTGGTAAAGAACTGTTCAGTTCCTGTTCACTCCATTGTATAGTTCCTATCCAGAATATCTTCTTTAGAAAGCCACAAACAAATACGGGGACATGAACTTAATGCAAAAGAAACAATTCGAGTAATCTATCGGGAACGCTTGGTCGAAAAAATATATATATATTAATGTAACTCTTCACTAACAAAGTTGACGAATTTATCTCCCGGACATTAAAATCGAAGGAACGCACATAAGATATCACAAGCACCATTACTTCTTAAGACCAATAAGAGACTACTTAAAGACGAACTTTTCCTAAAGAGAATAATTTGGAAAATTTAGTAGAAGAAAGTAAAATTAAAAAAAAAGCAAAGATCTTTCTAAAACTTCCTTCTCAAATGCATGCCTCTAGCTATTTTTAACTTCGTTCAATGTTCCAGATACTTCCCGCAGAAAATCTTGCTTTTCTAATGGGATGATACTCAGAACAGACTTTCTTCCGCTCGTCTCATGTTTCCACTAGTTTACCCAATGAAACCAATAAACAAAAAGGAAAAAGAATGTTTTTTTCTCTAGAAATAGCTGCTGAATTATATATTATGGAAGACAAAAATACACAACAAAGAAGATGGATCAACTCCTCCATCTGTCGGCAAGCAAAATAACATTCTGTCCTCTGTGACTGTATGTGTGTGTGTATGTTTCTCTCTCAACCTTTCTCAGTGCTGAGGACCTCGCCAGATGTCTAATAGTTGTGAAACAACGAGGAACCTGAGGAAAAGAAGAATTTGCAATGCAAATCTTCCTTGCATAATACCAAGTTAGCATGGCGTATAACAAATTAGCTTGCAAATAAGCTCCGGCGTAAACAAATAGTATCACGCAGAAGTGAAACAGAGGGAGCGCTGGGTTGATGAGGGGGGGCTTTGGGAGGGGTGGATGCCGAAGGAGGACCTTTGCCTCTGTCTATAGCGATCCAGGCACAGAAGCAAAGCAACAGAGAAGTGTATCTTTTCGTTCTACCCTTGAAGGCAATCAGCTGCATAATGATGGCTCCAGGTAAAATGTTCCTACGCCTTCATGGTTAGTTCTTCCCTCTGCCCCCTTTAGAAACCCTCCTCCTTGTGTATTTTCTTTTCCCAGACAAATCAGAATGCTGGAGCTACTTGAGCGCCGCGGTTACTGAAGCGGAGAATTACTGGAGACCACAACCTCTGTTCTCTTCATTTCTCATTCCACCAACGTTTTTGCATCGTTTTCTTCATTCTACCTTCCCCCCCCCTCCTCCTATCTACCCCCTCATTAACTGTTGCCATCCAATCTGTAGTTTTTCGGCTTTCAAAAATTTTTACAAATTTCATCCAATAACCCGATCCCTCTTACAAACACAAACAGGAGAAATCTACGGGTAATTTCAACGTATTTCAAAATTCAACAATATTCTATGGCCATGTCTAACCTCAACTCAAAGGGAGGTTTCTAATAATTAATGCAAGAATATGACTTCAATTCCAGATGTTGGAATCTATATTAAAAGCTCTTGGTTCAGAAAGATCTCGGAATTTGTTTGTTTTACAAGAACTCTGCATAATACTTATAATATTTAGGTTATACGCAGGTCCACACACACACACACAGCAAGACTACAGAGGCCGACTCACTAAAAAAAAATTTCGAGTCACAGAAAGACATAAATGATATGTATATGCATTGCAAACAGAGAAAACAAGTGGTCAAAACAAATGAAATTCGAAGTTAAACGATTAAATAATCCGAGCATAAAAGCAGATTACCAACTCGATCTCTCAAATACGTTCGAAATACTAGCCGACTCGAGTAATAATAATGATGATATTAATTAAGAAATTGATGTAAGTAAGATGTGGCAGGCAATTCGTGAAACAATTAAGAGCGCAGCGAAGGAACGTGTAGGTGAGAAGAAACAACAGAAAAACAAACCTTGGTTTGATGAAGAATGCCTTAAGCTTCATGAGGAACGAAAACAAGCATGGCAACAATAGCTAAATAATAAAAGCGAAGTAAATACCAACCACTACAGTAACGAGAAACGAAACGTCACACGCGGGTTCAGAAACAAAAAGCGAGAATATCTGACGCAGAAGATTCAGGTAATAGAGGAAAACGGGAAGACAAATAACATACGAGATCTATACAAAGGTGTAAACTCGTTAATAAAAGATTCCAGTCGAGGTTAGGAGTGATTAGAAATGAACGTGGAGATCTTCAGGCGGATACGACTAAAATTGTCGATGTGTGGAAGTTATTTCGACAAACTTCTTAATGTACACAACAGGGAATAAACAGAGGAATTTTAAATCCATACCGCAGAACCGTGGATTCCCGAAACTAGCGAGATCGAGATCGAAATGTCGGTAAAGAAATTGAAAATTTTCAAATCACCAGAAATAGATAATATTCCAGCCGAATTAATTAAAGCAGCAGGAATGGCACTAATCAAGGAACGACATAAATTGATAAGTGCTATATGAAGAAAGGAGAATCTCCCAAAGGAATGGAAAACCTCAATAATAGTTCCGATTTACAAAAAAGGCGATAAATCGGACTATACCGTAATAATTACCGCGGAATCTCGTTACTTCCAACCTGTTACAAAGTATTAAGTAATATTCTGTTAACACGCCTAAGTGTATACGTAGGTGAAATAATTGGAGATCACCAATGTGGATTTACAAGAAATAGATCCACGTTGGACCAGATTTTCGCCTTGAGACAAATTTTGGAGAAGAAATGGGAATACAATGGGACGATTCACCAGCTATTCATTGATTTTAAGAAAGCATATGATTCTATCAAAAGGGAAAAGTTATACAGTATCCTGATACGATTTGGAAT
>JAGDQP010061252.1:0-12071 GCA_022664845.1 Lepisma saccharinum
GCCAAATTACCATGCTCAACTACTAACCATATCATTGGAGTTATTTGAAAAGATATTTCATGAATTATGTTGTACAAGAGTTCTACAAAAATACATCGTATTTCGTAAACAAAACGCAATTTGAACATTATTAGCTTAAAAGCACAAATTACAAACGACAGCATTAAGATGGTTTTTTACTTATGTTCCGCCACAAATTCGATAATTTCACATAATAATTGTAAGTTGTAGACACGTTGTAAGAATCGTTGCTGGGTGATTAACAATTTTGACAGTAACAATGCAATACAATAAAAAAAATATTGATGTACAATGCGTTTATATTACTAACGTTATTCAATGAAGTATTGAGAAACTGATTGATTTCTAGCTCGAAACATCGTATTCCACTTGTCTTGTCAGATGATATAATAAATAATTAAAATAAACACCAGATGTTTCATTTTTAAAGAACCAGTGAAAATTCATTTGTCTCCAAAGATAATACTCTCAACGGTAATTCGCTGTAGTACTTTTAACGTAAATCGTGACTATTCATTCATTTCTTACCAAGCCTAGATGTACCAGTGAGATCATGTTTCTTAAATCATTTTTGTTAAAATGTTCAGTTAAATTGGCTTTGGATAATTCACGGTTTGAATTGACCAGCACTAGGAACAGAGGTTGTGAACTTTATAATATCCTGATATTCTTGTAATAGTATCTATGTGTTCTAATCTAGAATACATTGCCAAATTACCATGCTCAACTACCATGCGCTTGTCTTCTAAGATGATATAATAATTTACTTACATAAACACCAGAATTTTCATTTTAATAGCACCATTGAAAATTCGTTTGTCTCTAAATTAATGCTTTCAACGGTAATTCGCTGTAGTACATTTAAAGCAAATCGTGTATAGTTCATTCATTTTTTCCGAGTCTAGTTGTACCAGTGTGATCATGTTGGTTAAATCGTGTTTGTTAAATGTTTCACTTAAATTGAATTTGGATCATTCACGGTTTGAATTGACAAACATTAGGATGAGAGCTTGTGTGCTTTATAACCACATCATATTATTGTATTAGTATCTGTGTGTTCGAATCTAGAATACATTGCGAAACTATCAATGCTCAATTAGCAGCCATATCACTCGAGTTTTTTGCAAAACTTTTTCATGAACTACGTTTTACAAAAGTTCTATTCTACTAAAAATGCATTGTATTTGGTAAACCAAACGCAATTTCAAGATTATTAGTTTAAAATCACAAATAACAAACTACAGCTCTAAGATTGCTTTTTTACTTACGTTCCACCAGAAATTCGCTAATTTCATATAATCCTTGTAAGTTGTAGACAAATTAATATAATCGTTGCTGGGTGATTAACAATTTTTCCTGTAACAATGCCCTACAATAAAATGAATATTGTTGTTCAGTGCGTTTATATTACTAACGTTATTCAATGAAGGATTGAGAAACTGATTGATTTCGAGCTCAGTACGACATCGTATTGCGCTTGCCTTCTCAAATGATATAAAAACTTACTAAGAAAAACACCAGAAGTTTCATTTTAATAGCACCACTGAAAATTAATTGGTGCTCTAAAGTTTATGCTCTCAACGGTAATTCGCTGTAGTACTTTTATCACAAATCGTGTACAGTTCATTCATTTCCTTCCGAGTCTATTTGTACCAGTGAGATCATGTTTGTTAAATCATGTTTGTTAAATGTTACACTTAAATTGCCTTTGGATCATTCACGGTTTGAATTGACAAGGATTAGGATGTGAGCTTGTGTTCTTTATAATCACCTGATATTCTTGTATTAGTATCTGTGTGTTCTAATCTAGAATACATTGCGAAACTATAAATGCTCATTTAGCAGCCAAATCTCTCGAGTAATTTGCAAAGAAATTTAATGAACTACGTTTTACAAAAGATCTATTCCACTAAAAATTCATTGTATTTGAGAAACAAATCGGGATTTTAACTTTATTAGCTTAAAACCACAAATAAAAACTACAGCTCTAAGATTGATTTTTTAGTTACGTTCCAACAGAAATTCGATAATTTCATATAATCCTTATAAGTTGTAGACAAATTGAAATAATCGTTGCTGGGTGATTAACAATTTTGCCCGTAACAATGCCCTACAATAAAATGAATATTGTTGTACAATGCGTTTATATTACTAATGTTATTCAATGAAGTATTGAGAAACTGATTGATTTCGAGCTCAAAACGACTTCGTATTGAGCTTGTCTTCTCAGATGATATAATAACTTAGTAAAATAAAAAGCAGGAGTTTCATTTTAATAACACCACAGAAAATTCATTTGTGCTTCAAAGTTTATGCTCTCAACGGTAAATCGCTGTAGTAATTTTAACGCAAATTGTGAACAGTTCATTGATTGGATTCCGAGTCTAGTTGTACCAGTGAGATCATGTTTGTTAAATGTTACACTTAAATTGACTTTGGATCATTCAGTGTTTGAATTGACAAGCATTAGGATGAGAGCTTGTGATCCTTATAAGTAACTGATATTCTTGTATTAGTATCTGTGTGTTAAAATCTAGAATACATTGCGAAACTATAAATGCTCAATTAGCAGCTATATCACTCGAGTTATTTCCAAAAAAAATTCATGAACTAAGTTTTACAAGAGTTCTATTCTAATAAAAATGCATTGTATTTGGTAAACCAAACGCAATTTCAACATTATTAGTTTAAAAGCACAAATAACAAACTACAGTTTTAAGATTGCTTTAGTACTTACGTTCCACCAGAAATTCGATAATTTCATATAATCCTTATAAGTTGTTGACAAATTGAAATAATCGTTGCTGGGCGATAAACAATTTTGCCCGTAACAATGCCGTAGAAGAAAAAGAATATTGTTGTACAATGTGTTTAAATAAATAACGTTATTCTACGAAGTATTGAGAAACTGAATGATTTCCAGCTCAAAACGCCATCGTCTTGCGCCTGTCTTCTCAGATGATACAATAATTTACTAACAAAAACACAAGATGTTTCATTTTAATAGCACCACTGAAAATTCATTTCTGATCCAAAGTTGATGCTCTCAACGGTAATTCGCTGTATTATTTTAAACGCAAATCGTGTACAGTTCATTCATTTTCTTCCGAATCTAGTTGTTCCAGTGAGATCATGTCTGTTAAATCGAGTTTGTTAAATGTAGCACTTAAATTGACTTTTTATCATTGAGGGTTTGAATTGACAAGCATTAGGACGAAAGTTTGTGTCCTTTATAACCACCTGATATTATTGTATTAGTATCTGTGTGTTCTAATCTAGAATACATTGCGAAACTATAAATGCTCAATTAGCACCGATATCACTCGAGTTATTTGCAAAAGTATTTCATGACCTATGTTTTACAAGAGTTCTATTCTACTAAAAATGCATTGTATTTGGTAAACCAAACGCAATTTCAACATTATTATTTTAAAATCACAAATAACAAACTACAGCTCTAAGATTGCTTTTTTACTTACGTTCCAACAGAAATTCGCTAATTTCATATAATCCTTGTAAGTTGTAGACAAATTGATATAATCGTTGCTGGGTGATTAACAATTTTTCCTTTAACAATGCCCTACAATAAAATGAATATTGTTGTTCAGTGCGTTTATATTACTAACGTTATTCAATGAAGCATTGATAGACTGATTGATTTCGAGCTCAATACGACCTCGTATTGCGCTTGCCTTCTCAGATGATATAAAAACTTACTAAGAAAAACACCAGAAGTTTCATTTTAATAGCACCACTGAAAATTCATTGGTGCTCTAAAGTTTATGCTCTCAACTGTAATTCGCTGTAGTACTTTTATCACAAATCGTGTACAGTTCACTCATTTCCTTCCGAGTCTATCTGTACCTGTGAGATCATGTTTGTTAAATCATGTTTGTTAAATATTACACTTAAATTGGCTTTGGATCATTCACGGTTTGAATTGACAAGCATTAGGATGAGAGCTTGTGTTCTTTATATACAACTGATATTCTTGTATTAGTATCTGTGTGTTCTAATCTAGAATACATTGCGAAACTATAAATGCTCAATTAGCAGCCATATGACTCGAGTTATTTGCAAAAATATTTCATGAACTATGTTTTACAAGAGTTCTATTTTACTAAAAATGCATTGTATTTGGTAAACCAAACGCAATTTCAACATTATTAGTTTAAAAGCACAAATAAAAATCTACAGCTCTAAGTTTGCTTTTTTACTTATATTCCACCAGAAATTCGATAATTTGATATAATCCTTATTAGTTGTAGACAAATTGAAATTATCGTTGCTGGGTGATTAACAATTTTGCCAGTAACAATGCCCTAGAATGAAATGAATATTGTTGTACAATGTATTTATATTACTAACGCTGTTCTAAGAAGTATTGAGAAACTGAATGATTTCGAGCTTAAAACGACATCGTATTGCGCTTGTCTTCTCAGATGAAATAATAATTTAATAACAAAAACAACAGAAGTTTCATTTTAATAGCACCACTTAAAATTCATTTGTGATCCAAAGTTGATGCTCTCAACGGTAATTCGCTCTATTATTTTTATCGCAAATCGTGTACAGTTTATTCATTTCCCTCCGACTCTAATTGTACCAGTGATATCATGTTTGTTTAATCTAATTTGTTAAATTTTGCACATAAATTGACTTTGGATCATTCACGGCTGAATTGACATACATTAGGATGAGAGCTTGTATTATTTAAAATCACCTGATATTCTTGTATTATTATCTGTGTGTTAAAATCTAGAATACATTGCGAAACTATGAATGCTCAATTAGCAGCTATATCACTCGAGTAATTTGCAAAGAAATTTCATGAACTATGTTTTACAGAAGATCTACTCCCATAAAAACTCATTGTATTTGACAAACAAATCGGGATTTTAACTTTATTAGCTTAAAACCACAAATAACAAACTACAGCTCTAAGATTGACTTTTTAGTTACGTTCCAACAGAAATTCGATAATTTCATATCATCCTTATAAGTTTTAGACAAATTGAAATAATCGTTGCTGGATGATTAACAATTTTGCCCGTAACAATGCCCTACAATAAAATGAATATTGTTGTACAATGCGTTTATATTACTAACGTTATTCAATGAAGTATTGAGAAACTGATTGATTTCGAGCTCAAAACGACATCGTATTGAGCTTGTCTTCTCAGATGATATAATAACTTTGTAAAATAAAAGGCAGGAGTTTCATTTTAATAGCACCACTTAAAATTCATTTGTGATCCAAAGTTGATGCTCTCAACGGTAATTCGCTGTATGATTTTTAACGCAAATCGTGTACAGTTCATTCATTTCCTTCCGACTCTAGTTGTTCCAGTGAGATCATGTCTGTTAAATCGAGTTTGTTAAATGTTACACTTAAATTGGCTTTTGATCATTGAGGGTTTGAATTGACAAGCATTAGGATGAAAGTTTCTGTCCTCTATAACCACCTGATATTATTGTATTAGTATCTGTGTGTTCTAATCTAGAATACATTGCGAAACTATAAATGCTCAATTAGCACCGATATCACTCGAGTTATTTGCATAAATATTTCATGAACTATGTTTTACAAGAGTTCTATTCTACCAAAAATGCATTGTATTTGGTAAGCCAAACGCAATTTCAACATTATTTGTTTAAAAGAACAAATAACAAACTACAGTTCAAAGATTGCTTTTTTACTTATGTTCCACCAGAAATTCGCTAGTTTCATATAATCCTTGTAAGTTGTAGACAAATTGAAAAAATCGTTGCTAGGTGATTAACAATTTTGCCCGTAACAATGCCCTACAATAAAATGAATATTGTTGTACAATGCGTTTATATTACTAACGTTATTCTACGAGGTTTTGAGAAACTGAATGATTTCGAGCTCAAAACGACATCGTACTTCTTTTCTTCTCAGATGATATAATGATTTACTAACAAAAACACCAGAAGTTTCATTTTAATAGCCCCACTGAAAATTCATTTGTGATCCAAAGTAGAAGCACTCAACGGTAATTCGCTGTATTATTTTTAACGCAAATCGTGTATAGTTCCTTCATTTCCTTCCGAATCTAGTTGTACCAGTGAGATCATATTTGTTAAATCGTGTTTGTTAAATGTTGAATTTAAATTGACTTTGGATCATTCAGTTTTTAATTGACAAGCATTAGGATACGAGATTGTGTTCTTAATAATCACCTGATATTCTTGTATTAGTATCTGTGTGTTCTAATCTAGAATACATTGCGAAACAATAAATGCTCAAATAGCAGCCATATCAATCGAGTTATTTGCAAAAATATTTCATAAACTATATTTTACAAGAGTTATATTCTACTAAAAATGCAATGTATTTGGTAAACCAAACGCAATTTCAACATTATTAGTTTAAAAGCACAAATAACAAACTACAGCTCTAAGATTGCTTTTTTATTTAAGTTCCACCGGAAATTCGATAATTTCATATAATCCTTATAAGTTGTAGACAAATTGAAAAAATCGTTGCTGGGTGATTAACAATTTTGCCCGTAACAATGCCCTACAATAAAATGAATATTGTTGTACAATGCGCTTATATTACTAACGTTATTCTACGAACTTTTGAGAAACTGATTGATTTCGAGCTGAAAATGACATCGTATAGCGCTTGTCTTCTCAGATGATATAATAACTTACTAAGATATAAAGCAGGAGTTTCATTTTATTAGCACCACAGAAAATTCATTTGTGCTTCAAAGTTTATGCTCTCAACGGTAATTCACTATAGTACTTTTAACACAAATCGTGTACAGTTGATTCATTTCCTTCCGAGTCAAGTTGTACGAGTGAGATCATGTTTGTTAAATCGTGTTTGTTAAATATTACACTTATATTGACTCTTCATCATTCAGGGTTTGAGTGACAAGCATTAGGATCAGAGCTTGTGTTCTTTATAATCACCTGATATTCTTGTATTAGTATCTGTGTGTTCTATTCTAGAATACATTGCGAAACTATAAATGCTCAATTTGAAGCCATATCACTCGAGATATTTGCAAAATTATTTCATGAACTATGTTTTGCAAGAGTTCTATTCTACTAAAATGGATTTTATTTAGTAAACCAAACGCAATTTCAACATTACTAGTTTAAAAGCACAAATAACAAACTACAGCTCTAAGATTGCTTTTTTATTTAAGTTCCACCGGAAATTCGATAATTTCATATAATCCTTATAAGTTGTAGACAAATTGAAATTATCGTTGCTGGGTGATTAACAATTTTGCCCGTAACAATGCCCTACAATAAAATGAATATTGTTGTACAATGCGTTTATATTACTAACGTTATTCCACGAACTTTTGAGAAACTGAATGATTTCGAGCTCAAAACGACATCGTATTGCGCTTGTCTTCTCAGATGATATAATAACTTAGTTACATAAAAACCAGAAATTTTATTTTAATAGCACCACAGAAAATTCATTTGTGCTTCAAGGTTTATGCTCTCAACGGTAATACGCTGTAGTAATTTTAACAGAAATCGTGTACAGTACACTCATTTCCTACCGACTCTAGTTGTACCAGTGAGATCATGTTTGTTAAATGTTACACTTAAATTGACTTTGGATCATTAAAGTTTTGAATTGACAAGCATTAGGATGAGAGCTTGTGTTCTTTATAATCACCTGATCTTCTTGTATTAGTATCTGTGTATTCTAATCTAGAATACATTGCGAAACTATAAATGCTCAATTAGCAGCCATATCACTCGAGATTTATGTAAAAATATTTCATGAACTATGTTTTACAAAAGTTCTATTCTGCTAAAAAGGCATTGTATTTGGTAAACAAAACGCAATGTCAACATTATTAGTTTAAAAGCACAAATAAAAAACTACAGCTCTAAAATTGCTTTTTTACTTACGTTCCACCAGAAATTCGATAATTTCATATAATCCTTGTAAGTTGTAGACAAATTGAAAGAATCGTTGCTGGGTGATTAACAATTTTTCCTGTAACAATGCCCTACAATAAAATGAATGTTGTTGTACAATGCGTTTATATTACTAACGTTATTCAATGAAGTATTGAGAAACTGATTGATTTCTATCTCAAAACGACATCGTATTGAGCTTGTCTTCTCAGATGATATAATAACTTAGTAACATAAAAACCAGAAATTTTATTTTAATAGCACCACAGAAAATTCATTTGTGCTTCAAGGTTTATGCTCTCAACGGTAACACGCTGTAGTAATTTTAAGGCAAATCCTGTACAGTACACTCATTTCCTACCGACTCTAGTTGTACCTGTGAGATCATGTTTGTTAAATCGAGTTTGTTAAATGTTGTACTTAAATTGACTTTGGGTCATTCAGGGTTTGAATTGACAAGCATTAGGATGAGAGCTTGTTTTCTTTATAATTACCTGATATTCTTGTATTAGTATCTGTGTGTTCTAATATAAAATACATTGCGAAACTATAAATGCTCAATTAGCAGCCATATCAATCGAGTTATTTGCAAAAATATTTCATAAACTATGTTTTACAAAAGTTCCATTCTACTAAAAATGCATTGTATTTTACAAACAAAACGGAATTATAACTTTATTAGCCTAAGAGCACAAATAACAAACTACAGAATTAAGATTGCTTTTTTACTTACGTTAAACCAGAAATTCGATAATTTCATATAATCCTTGTAAGTTGTAGACAAATTGAAAGAATCGTTGCTGGTTGATTAACAATTATTCCTGTAACAATGCCCTACAATAAAATGAATGTTGTTGTACAATGCGTTTATATTAACAACGTTATTCAATGAAGTATTGAGAAACTGATTGATTTCTAGCTCAAAACCATATCGTATTGCGCTTGTCTAATTTACTAACAAAAACACCAGAAGTTTCGTTTTAATAGCACGACTGAAAATTCATTAGTTATCCAAAGTGGATTCTCTCAATGGTAATTCGCCGTAGTACTTTTTACGCAAATCGTGTACAGTTCATTCATTTCCTACCGAGTCTAGTTGTACCAGTGAAATCATGTTTGTTAAATCGTGTTTGTTAAATGTTACAGTTAAATTGACTTTGGATCATTCACGGTTTGAATTGACAAGCATTAGGATGAGAGCTTGTGTTCTTTATAATCACCTGATATTCTTGTATTAGTATCTGTCTGTTCTAATCTAGAATACATTGCGAAACTATAAATGCTCAATTAGCAGCCATATCACTCGAGTTTTATGTAAAAATATTTCATGAACTATGTTTCACAAAAGTTCTATTCTTCTAAAAATGCATTGTATTTGGTAAACAAAACGAAATTTGAACATTATTAACTTAAAGGCAAAAATAAAACACTTGAGTATTAAGATTGCTTTTTTACTTACGTTCCACCAGATATTCGCTAATTTCATATAATGCTTATAAGTTGTAGACAAATTCAAGGATTCGTTGCTGGGTGATTAACAGTTTTGCCCGTAACAATTCCCTACAATAAAATGAATATTGTTGTACATTGCGTTTATATTACTAAAGTTATTCGACGAAGCATTGGAGAAACTGATTGATTTCGAGCTCAACACAACATCGTATTGCGCTTGTCTTCTCAGATGATATAATAATTTACTAACAAAAACACCAGATGTTTCATTTTAATAGCAGCACTGAAAATTCATTTGTGATCCAAAGTTAATGCTCTCAACGGTAATTCGCTGTAGTATTTTTAACGCAAATCGTGTACAGTTCATTCATTTCCTTCCGAGTCTAGTTGTACCAGTGAGATCATGTTTCTCAAGCCATCTTTGTTAGAATGTTGCAGTTAAACTGGCTTTGGATCATTCACTTTTTGAATTTACAAGCTTTAGGAACAGAGCTTGTGTTCTTTATAATAAAATGAAATCCTTGTAAAAGTATCTATGTGTTCTAATCTAGAATATATTGCCAAACTATCAATGCTCAACTAGTAGCCATATCATTCGAGTTTTTGCCAAGATATTTCATGAATTATGTAGTACAAGACTTCTATTCATCTAATAATGCATTGTATTTGGCAAAGAAAACGGAATTTTAACTTTATTAGTTTAAAAGCACAAATAACAAACTGTAGCATGAAGATTGGTTTTTTACTTACGTTCCAAGAGAAATTCGAGAATTTCATATAATCCTTCTAATCTGTAGACAAATTGATATAATCGTTGCTGGGTGATTAACAATTTTTCCTGTAAGAATGCCCTACAATAAAATTAATATTGTTGTACAATGCGTTTATATTACTAACGTTATTTCACGAAGTATTGAGAAACTGATTGATTTCGAGCTCAAAACGAAATCATATTGTCCTTGTCTTCTCAGATGATATAATAATTTACTAACAGAAACACCAGAAGTTTCGTTTTAATAGCACGACTGAAAATTCATTAGTTATCCAAAGTTGATTCTCTCAATGGTAATTCGCCGTAGCACTTTTTACGCAAATCGTGTACAGTTCATTCATTTCCTACCGAGTCTAGTTCTACCAAGTGAAATCATGTTTGTTAAATCGTGTTTGCTAAATGTTACAGTTAAATTGACTTTGGATCATTCACGGTTTGAATTGACAAGTATTAGGATGAGAGCTTGTGCTCTTTATAATAACCTGAAATTCTTGTAATAGTATCTATGTGTTCTAATCTAGAATACAATGCCAAACTATCAATGCTCAACTAATAGCCATATCATTCGAGTTATTTGCAAAAATATTCCATGAATTATGTTGTACAAGGTTTCTATTCTACTAATAATGCATTGTATTAGTAAACAAAACGAAATTTCAACATTAATAACTTAAAGGCACAAATAAAACTTGAGTATTAGGATTGCTTTTTTACTTACGTTCCACCAGAAATTCGATAATTTCATATAATCCTTGTAAGTTGTAGATAAATTGAAACAATCGTTGCTGGGTGATTAACAAGTTTGCCGGTAACAATACCCTACAATAAAATGAATATTTTTGTACTATGCGTTTGTATTACTAACGTTATTCAATGAAGTATTGAGAAACTGATTGATTTCCAGCTCAAAACGACATCGTATATCGCTAATCTTGTTTAATCATGTAACAATTAACTAACATAAAGACTAGAAGTTTCATTTTAATAGCACCACTGAAAATGCATTTGTGCTCCAAAGTTGATGCTCTCAACGGTAATTCTCTGTAGTACTTTTAACGCAAATCTTGTACAGTTAATTCATTTGCTTCCACGTCTAGTTGTACCAGTGAGATCATGTTTTTTAAATCGTGTTTGTTAAACGTTACACTTAAATTGATTTTGATTATTCACGGTTTGAATTGACAAGCTTTAGGATGAGAGCTTGTGTTCTTTATAATCACCTGATATTCTTGTATTAGTATCTGTGTGTTCTAATCTAGAATACATTACGAAGCTATCAATGCTCAAATATCAGCCATGTTACTCGAGTTATTCGCCAAAATATTTCATGAACTATGTTGTACAAGAGTTCTATTGTACTATAAATGGATTGTATTTGGCAAACAAAACTGAATTTTAACTTTATTAGCTTAAAATCACAAATAACAAAATACAGCATTAAGGTTGCCTTTTTACTTACGTTCAACCAGATATTCGCTAATTTCATATAATGCTTGTAAGTTGTAGACAAATTCAAAGAATCTTTACTGGGTGATTAATAATTTTGACCGTAAAAATGCCCTACAATAAAATGAATATTGTTGTTCAATGCGTTTATATTACTTACGTTAATCAATGAAGTATTGAGAAACTGATTGATTTCGAGCTTTAAACGACATCGTATTGCGCTTGTCTTCTCAGATGATATATTAATTTACTAACATGAACACCAGAAGTTTCATTTTAATAGCACCACTGAAAATTCTTTGGTGATTCAAAGTTGATGCTCTCAGCGGTAATTCGCTGTAGTACTTTTAACGTAAATCGTGTAAAGTTCAATCATTTCCTTCCGAGTTTAGCTGTACCAGTGGGATCATGTTTGTTAAATCGTGTTTGTTAAATGTTACATTTAAATTGACTATCGATC
>JAGDQP010061253.1:0-12071 GCA_022664845.1 Lepisma saccharinum
AACACATTTAAACTCTCGCTACAGATACAACAATAATTACTTACACACACAACTAGTTAGAATTACTTAGATAATAATAATCATAGTCTATAACACTACAGTTCAATTTTCAATTAACAGCTGCTTTTGGAATAATAATAATAATGATAGTTTTAAATAAACTAAATTACACAAAAATTCCGTAAGATTTTTCTTCTAGTCTACCAATAATTACTGCGGAAATTAATACTACAGTTTATTCTGTTAGGGAGTTATTAGGTAAGGATAAAACAACTGAAGAGAGACTTAGCCAATGGCTACTACTAGAAAACATGCACCACAAGAATTTACTTACAAACATTGGGGATATTATTTATGCCGATGGAGAACCAAAACTTCCATCTCCAACAGCCAATTACACCACCATTTTGCGATAATATTATGCTTGTTAAGATTTCTAGCTGTAATTTATGCTGCGAGGAACAAAGAACTAACAATAATTTTCTAATTAAGAAAGATGCTTGTAGTTCTTTTAGCATATTTATACGATCCATTTCTCTGAATTTTCCTCAGCTTTACATGATGCTAAAGCCAAATTACCCTTCTTTCTAAATTCCTCGACTAAAAGAAAAAAAAAAGGTGTATAACAGGCTATGGAGAAATATTTGGGAGACAACCAGAAAGTACAAAAATCCAATTGTTATTCCATATAAAGTAGAATTGGCAGATGTCCCAATAGAAAAATTACTAGAGCGTTTACCACAGATTTTAGAGCAACTACAGACCGAATATTACTTTCTTTAGACTTCGATATTACACAAGATTTTGCTGGTATATTTATTAAGAGGGAGATGGAACAATATATTGTTAGTAATTTTAATTTTAGAATGGAAGGTTCTCCTATAATAAGTTTCGAAAAGAACATTAACACAATTTGCAATAACGATAATTATGTAGGTATAGATTGTCTTAGATGAAATACAACTGGTTCGTCTACTAAGATTTATAACAAATTTGTTTGCCAACTTACATCTCCGGGCCCATGTAAACATCTAGGAAACCATTTAATAGATTACATTAATTGTCCCGATAAAAGATTAAAAGAAACATTCGAAAGTAGTTTAGCAAAAGAAAATGGAATTAAGAGAATGGAATCTACTATATTTAACTATTCCGATGAGCAATGTTACAAGTGGGATCCGATAGAAGACTGTTTAGATTTAATTTTACATACCAAAGAATACTTTACAAACTCTCCGTTTTATAAGGTTCCGATTTCTAAGATGTGGACAAAATTAACGGACAGTTTACAGAACATCTGTTTACTAGTCAATAAAACACAAGCTTTTAAGTTATGCTTATTGGTGGAATTTACACACTACGAAGTTAACAGGTTTCCAAGTGAAGTTACCCGATAAGAGCGAAGATCGAGCAAAGTTAATAAAGTTTGTTCTTTCTGCTTTTAGTTTAAACACATTGCCTCTTAATTATGTTGTTATAAGGGAGTGCGAGGAGGAGGATCGAATATCTATAGAGCAGAAGTGTTCTTTAAAAGATGGAAAAACATCTTTTACTAACAGTAATTCTCTTTTTTCTACTATCTCCAAAAACATTAATCTTACAGCTCTTGGTCTAGTGGACACAAGTAATGTTTTTCCGGAGGTGTTTCGAGAGAGAAATATCGCCGCCTAATAAGGTTTATTTGCAGTCCAGTAAGAAGCGATCTAAAGAATTAGAAGAGCTAAAAATTCAACAAATGCATGTAGAATATCGAAATTTAAATAAACAGCCTGTAGAAGAAAGAAAGAAGAGATATAGAGGATTATTGGATATTATTAAAGAGAGGGAGCAGCAAGAAGAAGAACTAAAAGGCCTATTTTCTAAGTTTTGGAGCGAATTCGATACATATTATTCTTATTCTGTGTTTGCTTTTACTGTTAGAGAGGTTAAGAATTTTAAATATGTGGGTGCATTAGTAGCTAGGACTGATGAATTCGAAAATAAGCTTGTTTGTTATGTAAAAGGTGGGTATAAGAATATGTATTTACACTTATATTCAAATGTAGATTATTTAGAGAAGGTAGGATTTTGTTTCCTACACATAATGGACTTAGAATTGTTTATTTCACAAACCATATTAGTTTTGCTTCCTTGGTAACAGGTGGTGTAAAATATTTTAATGGATATCGCTTTACTTGTATTAGAAGTGTGCCAATGATAGAGTTTTTAAGAATAAGGAATAGTTTAATTGGAAACAGGACACTTTAGACGAAATCGACACTATATTAATGTGAACAATACAGAGAGATGTTAAAGTGAGTCACTGCCAAAGATTAGAAGATTTACAGGAAGGAGAAGATTTATTAATAGAAGCTATGCAATTATAGGAGTATAGAGATAAGACTCGGTACGTGTTAAAATTTGCAGGTATTTCCGATTTGTATGTCTCTAATTGTTGGTTGGAGCACGAGTTAGAAAGTAGACAACTAGATTTAAATATTAATATTAAATTTACAATGTCCTCTAAAGGCAGCAGCAAATAAGAAAAATTAAAGGGTGGTATTTACTGGTGTTTAAATGTGTTAGTTTGTAATGTCTTTTTTTAGCAACCGAAATTTATTTCACAACCTATACAGTTTTCTGTAGGTTAGGTCGAGTAAATTCTCCAGTCCAGTGTAAGTAGAGCAAATTCGTTATTATTTTTCGACAGCAGCTACGGCGTGCTTTTTTATTATTTCTGGAGATTGGTGGGGCGAAAATATTTTGGAAACTATTTAAAGAACGCTGATTGGTTGCTCTAATAATTTTAATTTTGCATTCTTTATTTTGATTGGTGCCGCCGAAATTTGTGTCGCTGAATTTTTTTTTCGTACCTATTTGAAATGTGTGCTATATTAAATAAGGGTTGGAAAACGTGTTCGTATTCTTTTATAAAATGGGAAATGCGAAATATGCTCGTAACTTTCATAAGGGATGAGAAAATGTGCTCGTAGCCTTTTATACATTGTGAACAAAAACTGCGACGCAGCGTATCGTACAGCCCTGGAAAATCAACTCCTTGCTATCAGCTAGGTACGGGAAAGGTAGTGCAATTCCTCACAAAGTTAGGTCAAGTGACCCTATTACTACTGTCATGTATCTATTTTCTTCCCTCGCAGTGGTTCGGCTTGTTACCATGTATGTTGTTTTGTCTATGTTCACCTGTAGACTTATCGTACGCTTCTACTAAGACATCGGTGTTATATTGTAGTGTATGTATATCATCCCCTATTAAATGCACTTCATCCCGCATATACAAACAGTTGATTCAAGTTATTCAATGGTAGTCCCGTTTTGTCCTCGTTCATTTTCTGAATCGAATATTCTAACGCACATTAAACAATAATGGTGACAAGGGATAACCTTGTTTCACTCCTCTGAGGATCTCAAAACTATATGTCGTATTATTAACTATCTCTGCTATGTGGTCGCTGAAACACATCATCACCAGTTGAAAACGCTTTTTTTTCAGAATTCCAAATTGTACCAGGATATTGTATAGTTTTTTTTCCTTTTTATAGAATTATATGCTTTCTTAAAGTCAATGAATAACTGTTGAACAGTCCCATTGTATTCCCTTCGTTCCCCAACATTTGTGTCAAGGCGATAATCTGGTACAACGTGGACCTATTTCTTCTAAATCCACATTGGTGATATCCATTTTTTTCACATATTTATTTATATCTATATATAAATAGATATAAATATAATTCACAGCCATATTCAATCAACTACTGGTTGATTTTTCTCCTGGGTGGAGGAGTTAGTCATAGCAGATCCCCTACTGCATCTCGATGTTGGGTGTGCACCGTTTCAGACCCTCTCGCTTTTGAAAAAAATAATATCTTGGCAGAGACGAGAATCGAACCCGATACACCACGATCAGCAGTGAGTGACGGTAATCAGTAGACCAGCGGGCCACGAATTTAATTGATATATAATAGTAAACTTGCATTCCAACAGACGACATGACAATACTGGCTTTATCATATTTTGATAAAATTTAAAATATGGGTCACATAGCTACTACCCCTTCGATTCCTAATACTTCAAATTTTTGTCCATACGTATCTAATCATTTTTCTTGGATTTATTACGTTTGCAAATGGTTTCGTGTACAACCTATACTTATGCTTTCCAGTTAGCTACCCACATCTTTATTATATGTGCATATTAACAGAAATTTAATATCCAAACTTACAAGTTTTTAATCCAAACGATTTTGTGTGATTTTTCAGCGGATGAAAATTGTATTTACCAACAATTAAATCAAAGGGATTACATCATTTAAAATATATATTTGATCATTCCATGATTTACGGTTCGTAAATTCAGTTTACTTATAGACATGTAGTTGGCATTAAGGCTAATAATAGTTTACATTTATAGATTTTTACGAAACACCCGTAAAAGTTAAATATATAGGTACGGTGGTGGATTATTTAAAATAACCCAAGGACAATATTTCCCAGATTGTTTCTTTAGTGCATAATGAATAATACACTTAAATCAGGCGCGCCTTTTCTCTCGTCTACGAGACTGTATAATGTTCACGTCGGTATCCGTGCATGTAACGTATGTCCCCAGCTCGTATTTTAGATTACATCATGTAAGTAATCTGCTATCTTAATACTTAACAACACATGGGTATTATTTGTAATATATTACCATATTAGCGAGTAGTCTTTGATAACATTATAGATTTATTCAAGCTTTTTGAAGTGATTCCACCATACGCTTACTGTTATTATTAAGTCAATTAGAAACAGACAAAAAAATTAAAATATAGTTACGGTTGTACTGATGCAAACATGAGATTAAATATGTCAAACTCGCAGGTTGGAAGGCAATTGCACTCGTTTAATGATTTCAAGCTAGATTTTGAATCTGAAAATAAAAATAAATAAATAAAATGTATTCACTTAGCATGCGATATTAGATCATGCGTTTTAAACAATGCAGTTACCTTATCGCAAATTATCATTTTTTACAAGAATACTATTGAATATATCTTACAGAAATATGTAATGGCTGATTCTGGAAACACCTGGAAATCCATACCTAAGCGAATAACGTAATACTAAGATTTGGCAAATTATAGAATGTAAACTGGATTGAGTCAAAAATGCTTAAAGGATTTAAATTTATATTCAAATTCAAATTATATATTGTATGGTGGATAACATACCAATATAAAAATAGTGTACATGAACATGTCATATGATATCCATACTATAAATTAGAAATATACTATTCCAAAGTTAAGCAATGTTGTGGAATAGTTGTAAATTCCACTCTATCACATGTTTGTGGAATATAAATGCTTCTTATATGTGTGGAATGAAAATCTAAATAAATATATTTAATCTAAGTAGGAAATGTTTCTACAATGTTGTAAGAAGTTTATTCTAAAACAAGTAGTTTAAGAGTCAAGTAAAGAAAGTCAAATATGTTATGTAGTTTGGTAATACTAATTGTCCTTTATGCTACTCGTATATATGAAAGTGTACCTCATAATGGCAACTAATCCAAGATGGTGGGTACTAAAATTTAAAAAGAATCAGCAATATGACTAGAAAAAATATCAAATTTAAACATATTTTTAAACGAAATATTTAAATGTAATCTATATTCGAAGTTATCTCAATTTTTATATCAGAACAAGTATTAATTTGCAAATCACGGATTAGTAGAAAAGGATCTTGGTTTATATAAATAGCATCATTATTAGTATATATACCAAACGCTTAAACATCCAAGGAGAAAGTGTATCGAACACAAATTTAGCATAAACTTTTAATTCAATATATTACACTTTTTGTTTCACTTTGAAAACAGCCTAGTTGCGTGGAATGTACTCTCAATGTTTGTAGCTCATATTTGTATTAATGATATTATAACTGTACTCATTTCTGCTATCGCTTTTATAGCTATATTAAGTGTTCAACAATATATGAGATAACACAAAGACGTTAGAATTAACGATAAATCAGCTAAATTTTACTATCAATATATCTCATCACGTACGAAAATACTTCACATAAATTACTTAATGTAAATACATTTAATTTATGTAAGGATAATCGAAAACCAAACCATTTAAATAATATTGACGTAATGAATTTTGTTATGACTTGAAATATGATTTGGAGGTTTGATTTTTGTTTATATTTTTGTGTCTAGATTTGGTCAGAATTTTATAATTTAGAAAGGTGTATTTGCATTTGGAAATAATGCTTCCTGATTGCCTATCGATATCTTGCATCAGTAGGCCCCAGTGTGGCTGGGGCATGTGCTTCAGCTCATCGCTATTAGAAGTTTGTGATGCGTCCAATTTTTGTAACTCATATTTTTTATAAGTTTCCGATGTACAGTGTAGTGATCATCAGTGTTGAGCTGTGTGTGAGAGTAAGTGATTATTGTATGTGAATTTATGTCTAAAGAAAGGAAGTGCGAACATCGTTTTTCTATCTTAAAGATTTAAGTTGTGGAATTTGCCTACCCTTTCATTTATAGAGACGCCTCACAGTGGTCCCAAATGCCGAAAACGTGGCCAAAATACCCCCAAAAAGGTCTGAGTATTGGACTTTTAAGTACCTAAATAGTTAGGTTGGCCTTGGAAACAAGCATTTATAACGCTCGAATTGAGCATATGACTTTTATAACCTCTCGTGAAGTGTGAAGTCGAGCAGAGGACTTTCAAAGGCTCCATATATACTTTCGTTTGTGCAGAATATTTGTGTATCTACGTTAGTGCAACTGTCATTATCATGGAAATATCTATTGAAAATAAGCATATTCATACATTTTGACATGTATACGATAATTATTATTTTTATTATATTATTAAACAATTGAAACAGATGGCAATTTATCGTATCGTAAAAGATTAACGATATATAATTTAAAAGTCCCACGAGATCCCGCCTGAAAATTAATATTGCCTTCTTAGGAAATCATTGTTTGATAAATTTTAAAAAAGTAGCTGCCCATTCTTCCCCGTTTTTGTTTAATCTCAATTGTTCTTCGGCGAGACAGCAGTTGTGTGTACGAAATATACCAAATAATCCACGACCTTCAGTTTCCGAATTGGAAAATTATTGGTTGTATTGTTATTATTGATGCATTATTGTATTATTACTACAATGAGAACAAGTGACTGCAGCAACAACAGTTCTAGACTGTAAAGACAACAGTCTAAAGACTGTATGTGTGAAAACCAATCAAAACGAACTATTTATTGGATGTAACCAATCACAACAATCAGTTGCGAAGGTTGCTTCATTTAAGTCTAAGACTGTCACGTCAACAGTCCATGGGAGATGTCTTTTCAAGACTTTTTGTTTATTCAAATCCGGTGATATTAAGCATATGAAAATTTGGACGACTACTGTAGCAATTATAGTTTCTCAGTTGACACTAGCTCGGACGATCCAATTCATTCTTCCGATGAAGAATATTAATGAATGCACTTTAAAACCAAACCTATTAATTTAAGCCATATTTGCTATACGATTTTAAGATAAAATATTTTTCGCGACTTATACTTACAAGTAAAGTACCCGATGTGAGGACTCGAGTTGCTCATCAAGTGATACCTTAAATTGAAACTAGTGACGAGTCTAGTACACCTGTGAAATCCTAGCTGCAGAGCTCCTGTAATAAAAAGGTTGTGGCGGGTCAAATTTCAAAGAGAAAGCGAATGGTATTGAAACACGTCACAACGAAAGGCAGAACATATGTCAGAAGGACATGGGTTTGAATTGGAATGCGATTCATTTGAAGGAAAGAGGCACGTACAAAGTACTTCACATTGATCCAATCAATATGTAAGTGGTCAATGAAGGCGTGTGATAAGCAGATACTTTGCTCACAACGAGCACACTTGACAAAAGAGATGTTCTCACATGAGGTCTTGTAACACTCGTCTCGTATATTAGAATCAAAACAATAATCCAATGGAGACATCCAGGGCTCGGGTTCGTCATCCAAGTAGCCGCTTTTGTAAAACGCAAAACCTGATCATGTTGCGAAATCGTGAGGCGCTGAATTGGAAGAGAGTGAAGGACTGCATTCGTAAAATGTTATCCCGATGCCAGAGATAAATTTCCGAGGGAGCGATAACTGTCAGTAATGAACCTGTTAAATGATTTATATGGACGGAAGAAGTAAACATCAAGTGGTTGGATGAAACCAGTGCAACCACCAGGAATTAAACGTTTGAACAGTGTTATATGATTAGGGCATAATTCATTTGATACGTTATCATCCTTATTTGCACTCAATGAATCCAGCAAAAGCAAGACTTTATCACGATCGGAAGGCAGGCTATTCCAGAATACAGAATAAAACTCCTTTAAATCACTTTCGTTCATGTTTGCAGTCTTTCCTGGATGGGACACTATGTTATCGGGATCTTTTTGCTTATTTCCTGGAAATTGACCACTGGATTCCGATACAAGAACGTACATCGGACGCAATATTTCACCATCCATGGAAATAACCGGCATGATCACATATGAATGAGTAATAGAACTGACGGATCCAAATGCACCTCTTACAACCACCGAACCTTTAGTCCTATGAGTCCTGTATGCATGGAGTTCCTTGTCAAATCGACTTTGATCAGCATTTAATACTTGAAGAGGATTCAGGTCTTCTAGTAACATAAGTTCTTTCATGGGCGTAATAAATGTCGTAGGTAAGTGATGTAATTCAGCTTCTTTTGATTTCCGCGTTTTCCTAACCCTATGCGTGATAGAACGACTGACGATATTGTTTCTCTTTTTAAAATTAGACAAACAGTGACGAGATGCCTTGAATTATAGAGTATTATCCGGATGATCTCTTTACTTATCTGAAGGGTTCAAAAGCGAAGAGTCCGGTCGAGTATAATAGAAGATCTCTCGACCATTTCTTTGAATTTATCGTGAACTGCTGCATAAAGTTTCTTATACCTCGGTTTTTGCCTTTTTTTCTCATATTCAAAGAAGATGTTTTTCGATTGAATTAATCTATACTGTCGCTTGACATATGAAAATTTCCTTCGTTTCTTTTCGGGGTTCTCACTGTGTGTCCCAAACTTGTAAGCTGCTTCGTCCAAGATGTGTTTTTTTTCTTTGGCGAAGGCTTGATATTATTCACCTGAAGAAACTACAGGTGTCGGGGACTCTTGATGTGTTTGAGAACCTTGCGATGTACTTGGCATTTCATCATCAAAGACGTCATCACCCTAGTCTCCATCATCGCTTTCATCACTGTCCCAGCAAATCCAAGAGTTCTAACTTCTTCTATGATTTCCATCTTGTCCTCAAGTATTTCCACTATTTGTTTGTACAATGAATCTTCATACATATTCATTCTCCTATTAACAAATCCATATTTCTCATACGGAGCATGAACGTAGCACCTGCTTCCATTTTCTGGAACGAAAAGAAAAAGGAACTTGTATTGACATCAATAACAGGAGCAAACATGCACAAGGACATTCATACACGGATAACAGTAAGCGGGATATCAGGCAGAGAGAGGGATATCATTCTACACATTACATTAATTGGGAGCAACTTACGACGTATTACCATCGGGATAATCAGCAAATCATGAACATCACAAGCAGGTAAATTCGCTTTCTATTTGAACTTTGACCCACCATAACATTTTTATTACTGGAGCTCTACAGCTAGGATTTCACAGGTGTACTATACTCGTCACCAGCTTCAATTTAAGGTATCACCTGATGAGCAACTCGAGTCCTCACTTCGGGTACTTTACTTGTTAGTAGTTCGTGTACTAAATTTAGAGAACTACGTAAATTAAGACGTTTGTTTCTGACATTGTTTGTACGGTGTATGTATATCTTACTTCGATATACTGTATATTATTAAAGTATAATGAGTTCTCACAATAACATTGTCTGTTATTTGTTAAAGTTTTAATTGAAAATGTAGCGTCAACTGCAATATTAGAGTTATGTAATTGAAAATTATAATTTATACCATTAAAATATTAAATTCAGAATCAGCGACCACTAAAACTCCTACATACTAATTTCCAATGACATTACATAAGTGTTCAATTGTAAGTCCGCCATATTGGAGCCGCCATTTTTTAAACAATAAAGTTATATTTATATTCACCAACTTCAAATCCCTTATATATTGAAATTGAAATTTATTTAACTTTTGTACATTACAAGTTTACATAACATTTCGACTCACAGAAGCCTCAGCTTGTGTGTGAGTCTTATTCTCGAATTATCATTAGTTTGTTGTTGTCTGGTTATCCATAACAAATTATTTACATAATATTACTTCTAGATCAATGTCATTTAGACTTTCTAACAAACTCAAATCCAGTTTTTTGAATCGGCTTATTTGTTTCTCTTTTCTAATGTATAAAGGTGTTTTATTGTAAATTTTTGCTACAAAATAGTACGTTTGGTGGTGTGTTGATGTTTTGTTAGTTCTGATTGTTTCTATATTCTCATTTGTGACACTTCTGGTTCCGTACTCATGACGTAACAGGTTCACTTTTGTTTGTTTTTTGTTCTAATATACATCAATACATTTTTAAATATAATATATTGATTGGTAATACCTCAAAATCGTTATTCAAATTTTTTACATCACAATCAAATTTTGTATTCAGACATAGTCTCAAAATCTTGTTATGTTGGGTTGCAAGAGGTTTTACGTGGGAAGTTGTATGTTGCACCCCAACTTAGTATACAGCATTCTAATAATCTTTGTGTCAAAGCAAAGTACACCATACGTAATGATCTGTTATGAAGAATTTCTCTAAGAACAAATCTATAAGATGTTTTTTTTAATTTATTCCTCATGCGCAATATATGTAAATTCCATTTTAGATGATTGTCAATTAAAACTCCTAAATAATTAACACTTTCTTCTCTAATGAGAGGCATACAAAGACAGTTTGCTTTTACATCACAATTATGAAGTATTAGTTCTTTATTATTCATATGTTTGACAAAGAGTGTGTGTGTGTGTGTGTGTGTGTGTGTGTGTGTGTGTGTGTTTCAAAAACAAATCACAATTTCGACTGTTGGCCACATTTTCATCATTTGAGACCACATATTGGATCCGCCATTTCGCTTTTCGAAAATGTAATTCCATATTCTTACTCATCGTCCACAAGAAATCCTATACACGCATTTTTATGCAAATCCGAACACTTTATCAAATTTGCTCCGCCATATTGGATCCGTCATTTTTTTTTTCAAAAATGTAATTCCATATTCTTACTCAGCGTCTTCAGAAACCTCTGTGTACGATTTTTTATGTGAATCAGAACACCTTTATCAAATTTGGTCCGCCATATTGAATCCGCCATTTTGTATTTCAAAAATGTAATACCATACTCTCAATCAGCGGCTTAAAAATCCTATATCCGATTTTTTATTCAAATCGGACGAAATTTTCATATTTTGGCTAGGTTCTATCCAGTTGGGACCGCGCATGTGTGGGATGTTTGGAGCCTCATTCAGGAAACCCACAGCATGGCATTGTTAAGCTCACATATATTTGTATAGGATATAAGATATATGTGTTCATTGTAAGTAATTTTTCGAGAGTGGTGTTATTTTCCTTTTTGATCATCAATAATTTGAAAAGTAGTTACAAATTGCGTGAGGGAGCGACAGAAGCTACTCGTTTGTAACGTTACATTGCTACAGTAATTTTTCAATTTATTATTTATATACTTGGATTTGTTAACCAGCACATTTCGTTTTAATAACCCTGTTAAAAATACATTTTTCTGGCTTGGCTCCGTTAAATAGAGTTTTGAAGTTCATCAGCATTCGTAGATTATACGTTAATGTACGTATTTAGAATGCATCATAAGGTCTTCCGGTTCTCTCGCAGTTGGTTTCAGGATGTGTATTGCATGTTAAGTAAAGGTTTCTTTTTGGAGCTATTTATCCGTTGTTTTCTTGCTAATGCATGTCCGGAGCCGAGTGGGTGGGAGCTTGAAGTTTGGACATACAAAAGAATAGCGATGAACTCATTTGTATAAGTGATGATGAAAGA
>JAGDQP010061254.1:0-12071 GCA_022664845.1 Lepisma saccharinum
GCTTTTTAGTGGTCATAATCTGTGATACAGCATCTTCCATTTCAGAGGCATCAGACTCAAGGCATGAGTCAAACTGGACTTTATCTGGTGGTTGTGGCGGAACGTCGACAGAAAGTGCATCATTTTGTTTCAATTCAGCATCACTGTGAAACTGGTTGTGCTTGTCCACATTGGCTGTGGACGGCGAAGTTAATACCGTTGCATTAAGAGGAAGAGTCTTACTTCTAAAGACGAATGTTGGATCAGTAGGCTTAGTTGACACAGTTTGTTGCGACAAGTCCGAGAGATGATGCTCTGTTGTGCTATTCAAGGATTGAGAAGAGGTCGACAAACCATTCAATTGGGAAATGTCACTTTCCTCACTGGAATTAATTAGTCTGCGCGGAGGGTGTAATTCACCTACTAATGGCGTCATGTTAATTTTTGAAGGTTGCGTCAATTTGGGATTCAGTAAAGGGGGAAAGGCATCATTATCAAAGAGGTTGGAACCATTCACCATCACATTTGCATACGTGGAAGAAACCGAGGTTATTGGTTTCGATGACTCAGTGGACCGAACATTTTGTGGGTCCACTGTAGGTTGCGAGATTTGTTTTGAAGGACAAAATTTACTATTATGGCCAATTAAGCCACAAGAATAACACTTCAGGTCGTCGCTGGAAAGAAATATGGTGTAATTTGTACCATCATGACATATTGGAATGGATTGCGGAACCGTATCCGGTTTGTCAAACACAATATATACTAATCTGCGAAAAGATTTAATATGAGAGAGATGTTTATGCTGTGTTCCGATTAAAAGCGGTTTGATATTACTAACCAGCCTACCATGAGGTTGGAGGGCAGATCGTAGAACAGAATCAGGAACATCCGGTAACACATTTGACAGTATTAATTTCGTAGCATCTTGAATATATTTACGAACGTGTATGAAAGTATCTTTCACCATAAAGCCACCGTCTCTTAAAATTGTTTCCAAAGCGTCTTTATGTGATAAATAAATGCAAATTCGACCACCACTTATACGAGATGCATGTGTCACATATGAAGCGTCAATCAATTGGGAAATAGACAGTAAATAATCCTCTAAAGTAACCCCCTGTATCGGTTCACAAATAAATGCTAGTTGTTTATTTGGCCTATTAGCAGATTCCGTCACATTACCTGTTGCAGGATTCATCATACTTTGTTTTCCTTTCTCAGCAGTAGTAGTAGTGGAAACAGAAGCACTCGCCGCCTGACTCATGCCAGGGCAGTGAGAAGCAATGGCACAGACACACTGTCAGGGGTGGGGGGAAACACACAAGTCTCTTTCGTTCTCCACTAAGTAAGGTCCTTGAACTCAACAAAACTATTTCAACACAGTTTCAAGTCACTGGCATGAAACAAAAGACGATAACACACTACCAAGAAACAAGACGTCTTGACTGTATCGCTGCTCAAAGCCAACTGACAAATATATGCTATTGTGCGGCAAAATATCAGCATTGGGCAACATAAAGCGCGTGCTTCTGCATCAAGTCAACGTAAAACCGCATACCACTCGAACGAACCAGAATAAACTCCAGAAACTTGAGAGAATCGAACTGCTATCTAACCTCATCCCATCGGATTATTACTTGTTTCGATTGATGCCTCACTTTCTGCGATCACGATCCTTCAAGAACCAAGAGAAATTGGAAGTTGCCGTGTAGGAGACTTTCGTGTCAAAGGACAAGAACTGCGATCGGTGTTGGGTCGAAGAACTGGCAAAAGGATGGCTTCAGACAGCGCAACACGATGCTCTCTATTTTGAATATCTTTCGGTTTTCGTTGTAACGTGGTGAATAAAACAAGTAAGCGACCTGAATATTGCAAAAGTTTCGACTCACCCTTGTATCAATATTATTACACGTTACGGAATGAGATAACACATTGCTGTTCAAAGGTTTTCTATAACAACAAAGCAAGGACCTTGCTTTGCGCTATAACGCATCGTAAAACAGTATTAGAAATAATTCATATACCCTCCTCAACAACCAGATGCAAATAGTTCTTCCAGCATATCAATGGTGATCTTGTAATTCCAACATTACGGCGGGTTAGGATATTATAGCTGCTAAGCAGAGCATTTGGTTCACTGTTTAATGACGAACTCTGTTTGTTACCAAATAAATGTAGATCAGAAATCCTGCATCGATGATGTTATGTAGGGCACAATGGACATTTCCGGTAGTATTTTTTTTATTGCAATAAAAAATTCTTCTATTAAAGCAGACTACGGAAAACATTTTCTTTTCTTTCTGTGATGAATCTATCACGAGTTATAAAGACTTGCTTCAAAAGCGTCTCAGCCTTGCGCTTAATCGGGTGCCGCCATGTTATGACGTAATCAGTCTTCCGACTGCTTGTCATTGACATACAAATGGTATTTGATTTGTTAGTATTGTTAAAAAGAGATCGCAAAAATGGATCGAAAGAAATAGTATAAGTGGTGAATAGCTTCTGTATGCCTAAACACGTCATTTAGTTCGTTTTATTCATTTAAAATTGATTTTTACTTTTAATACTTTTTAAGATATTGATATAGTTTGGTAGCTTCAACACTAATTTATATCATTTTTTTTTCATGTTCATGATTAAATCATAAGATATCTTCTAATAATGCTCTTTAGAACTCTTGTATTTAAAAAGAATTACCTCTTTTTTCTGTAAAAAATGTGGGTTTTTACATCCGACAATCGTATACTTTTTTAATGAATGCTAGTGATATATTTTTCAAGAACTTAAAAGCACATGAATTAATAGTGCTCGTTACTGCCATCTGTTAACAATTTAACGTACTTGTAGGCCGTGAATATATTGAATGGTTTTAATATGTCATTGTATAAAATAATAATAAAAGCATGTAAGAAACAAAAACGTAAATTTAAACTTTCACATTGAAGTTACTCTTGCGTTTCGAGAAGTAAAATAAAATACGGCCATTGATAGGATTCGAACAGCCTTAGGTGAAAGTACAAAAAAATTAAAAGTTGCATGCGCTAACCAACTGAGGTAAATTTACAAGATATAAACAATTGCACAAACGAGCGATAAGAAGAACATTGCAAGTTAAGACTGCCCCCTGTCTATGTTTCGAGTAATTTCTGTTATTAAAAACATGTTTTGGTGTTTAAACTTATTGAAGTGTGTTCTGCAGATTTGTACATTAATTATTTCGTTAAGTGATGAAGTAAATATTTTTCTCTTTTTGTTTTGTCTTCAAACTTCTGAATAAGGAATGTAACATAGGGAGAAGCATATAGTTACGCAAATACAACGGACTGATTACGTCAAACCAATCAGAGGATGATTTTCGTTGTATGACGTAGGAGATCGAATTCTCAGTATTTCATGCTATATTTTTCTACGTAACGGAAACCCGTAGCGCTGAAATTAAAAAAAACATTATATGTTATTTAATCCGATGTACACAAACAAACTGTAAAATATATAAGGACGGGGAAAACGGAAATGTCCATTATAGAGCTATCGCTATTACAGGTTGAGGTGGAGCTGGAGTGTCCCATTTCGATACTTTGGCAGATATTGCAACAATGCTGAAAGATCAACCCTTGTTTTAAGGTTAATGTAAAGCAACGATCTCCAACAAAAGATGGCAGCACTATCTCCGTATATATCTAATGTATTTTTATCATTGCACGGAATTTCAATGCTGCTCTTAAAAATTCAAGCCTAGAGAGTTCAAACTTTTAGAGATTAAAGTTGATAACATATTCAAGAGTTCGATCAATGCCGATTTTTCATTTTCGCTTTTGTTTATTGTTGAAAGAACTTCATTTTTATAATTTTTTATATTCACAACAACAACCAAGCGATATCAACAATAAAGAAAAACGAAAATAAACAATCGGCATTGATCGAACTATTGAAATGTTTATTAACTTCCATCTGTGAAAGTTAGAACTCTCCAGGCTTGAATTTGTTGGAGCAGCATAACTATAAAAATACATTGGACATACGGAGGTAGTGCTGCCATCTTTGGTAGGAGATCATTGCTTTACATTTACCTTAATGGTGGACTTTCAGGGGTTAGTATATCAGAACAGCATTGTTGCTTTCCCTAGCTTCCACTTAATTATACATGAAAATCACATAGGAGAGCTCACAAAGGAGGATCTTCTAACAGTCATAGGATGATTGCATGTGCATACGTTATATTTTCAAAAGACAGTAGTGTGCATCTTATGCATAGGAGAAAATATGTTGACCAAAATGACGAAACATCTTGGAAGTACATATGTAAAGTGCTCACTGTTTATGTGCTGTTACACGTAACAGACGGAGATAAGCCTACAGAGGGGTTCCTGCCCTTTCTTCATCCAAAGAGAACGTAGCAACCCCGTCCCCATTCTTGAACAGGAACGTTATCCAGCAGGTGGCGTCACGGAATTCAATGGCATTGTGCTGGAATGTACAACTTAAACAACTCAAGCATACTGACATAGAATTTTTCAGTAATATGTTCGTGTGTGCAGAAATACTTTTAGTTTAGGGAGTATACTCACTTGGTATGGCTCAAATTTGCTATAGAAATAGACTTTAAAGCTATGCTACTAGGAATAAAATAAACAAAGATTTGCAAATATACGTTGGATGTCGTCAGAAATGCTTTATGTATTAGATGCTGGATTCAATTTATTTTTGCAGTTTAGTAACAATATGATAAATATAATATTATCTTTAATAAACAATACTCTGTCTATTTGTTTGAAAATTACACGTACAACACATTCTATAATTGAGTTTAGTTTTTCGGAAAGCTCATAAGATAGTTTATATCGGTTTTACCATAATGGTATAAAATAATCCAGATATATAGAGCCATTGTTTCCCCAAAAACTTCAGTAGCCAGCGGCATCTGTATGGCTATACGCAAGCTCATGACTTCTGGTGTTCTGCAAAGTCTCATCCCAAGTAGCACCTCCACGTCGGCCGATATGGGCATATTGGATTTTTACGACATCGATTGATAGTTCCACATGGACCCCATACTGGATGGCAAACATGTTAGCCAATATCGGTCAACGATATCGATCATCATCGGACATCGACATCGTTCGACATCGATCATTGACATTGCTCACTATCGGATATCATAATCGCTCAATATCGGTCATTAACATTACGAATATAATGTAATCTTGATCTTTACCATTTTTCAAAATGAATCCTCCTTTTTATATAGGATCACCAACCTAGACAAACCAGCAAGAAATAGTAAAATACGTTAGTAATTGTAAAACAAAGTTTTTACTATTGTAAATAATATTATTTCTCTGTAGCTAAGGTTACATCACTTCACTGTGCTGATGGATTGTACGATTTGTCGACTACTGCTAGTTTGTAAAATAATGTTATTTTCGATGTTGTGCTCATGATAAAATTTTATAGTTCCGCTCCATTGAAATCATTTCACGTCTTAACTTCATTTCTTTTTTTATACATTTTTGTGACGAAGTTAAGAGTACAACGGCCATATTTACAATGAAACAGTTTCAATTGAAGGAAACGATGTAAAAAAAATGTAAATAAGTTTAACTTTAGCTTATCCTACTACCAAGGGGAACCTCTTTTAACAACAACATGGCCTCCAGAAAATATGCTACTTTCTACCGTACAAACGAAACAACAATGCAAAATGTCCTCCGGTTCTGATAGTGTGCGATAACCAGCATAATAAATATTACCATAAATCTTGGTTTGTCTATACATTTACAGTGATTAAAGTATCCTTGGGAAAAACACAATCACCTTTAACACTTTATTTGTCATACCCTTCCCAATACTTTCCATACCCTTCCCATGGAAGGACATGTTATTTCTGCACTTCAACATGCTTCAACGATGAACAACTTCTTTGTCACCAAACAAAGCTGACCGGGTGTTGACAACAACATGAAGTTTTATATTTTATCACCAGATTGATATAGCATCGCTTGAATAAACACCAGTTTGCCCATATAGATCGAGTATTTAATATAGACATCGGTTACCGACATGGATCGATATTGTTTCATGACGAATACTCTATTTTTTAATTATAATTTATTCATTATGAACAAAAGTTTTGTAGAGAATGGATTTATTCTTTGCACAATAATAATTATAGTTTTAGAAAATAGGTAAATTAACGGTACCGATAATTGATGTCGCTCAAGCGGGGCCGCTCTTCCGCCTGCATTAGCGATGTCGGGAGATATGGGTCCCATCAGTGGCCAACGTGCATGTGCTACTTGGGATAAGTCAGTGGCACGATATATCTGGTTGTGTGAAAAGTGTTATATATAAGGTGGACAAAAACGCTACTTACATGTTAGGATGCAAAGACATAAGTTTCACAAACATAAAAGAATAGCGGCAGCATTTCGCAGAAGCATGTTCATAATACGAGAGGAGATAGATAGAGAGTACCGTTGCTAAGGAGCTGCCATTTTGCTAACTGACGCCAGGTATCAGAGGGGGAAGATTAGAGGCAGTAAAATAACTAAAGAGACCGGAGAAAACACCAAATGGAGAAGGAAGTGCGGAGGTTGCTGGGAGTGGGTGAAAGGCCTCCTAAAGAGAGAAGGGGGTAAAACTCAGTGGAGAAGGGATAATAATAATAATAATAACGATGATGAAGATGGAAGGGGTGGAAAGGAGAATAAAGAAAATTAAAAATTAAGGTGAAAATAGGGACGAAAGAAATGAGAGGATGGAAGAAGAAAGCACCGAAGATATATGTAAAATAAAACATTCAGTTCTACTTACGTCACTTTTATATATTCTAAATCTAATCTAAAAAATCGATAGTAATGTTTAGAATTACTATACCTGTAGCAAGCCGATATCATATAATTCTTCACTATCCAAAAATTTCTCATGTGGAAGTAGAGCCGCAACAGGAATATTCTGCTCATAAATGTTGTTCTGATCGTGCAAAAAATTAGATCCTGCCTTGACAAGAAACTTGGAAGCTTCCAAGCGATCAAAAAGACTGTAATAAACACAAACCAGTAATCATGATATAGAAAAAATGTACTGGCAATTGATCATTGTAGTGTGATTAGTACTGAAATTGTCTTCTGCAAGAGTGTAACTGCTTAATAATCGAATTAGAAGGATATGTTATATTTTCTAATTTGGTTTAGAATGCCACATTTGGGGCATGTACACCCCACTGTATAGAAATAAAGGTAATAATTTGTAATAATGTTCAATATAAACTGAAGCCAGGTGAGATTTTTCAAAGCTACTAATTATCAAGAGGAAATGGCATTCATACAATTAAAGTTTTTACCTTACATAACAAGTTAGAGGAACGGATGAAGATGTCACTTCCATAACACAGCGATCTTGTGTGTTCAACTTGCCACCTAATGGGTAAATATGAATGGATAGGTAGGAAGGGGGTATCTAAACGTTTGTACAACACCTAGAAGGAGACGACTTCGGAGAACTTATACATTATGGTGGAATTAGTCCATCTTTACTTAGTCGCCATGCTTGGTGACACATTTCTGCCAGCGGTCCTTCGCATTGTGTAAACAGTTTTCTAGGACACTGTTCTTTGAACCTAAATCCGCTGTTCCACTTCAGAAATGACATTATCTCGTGTGTCAAAATGGCGTTCCAATCTGTAAATAAGAAGCTACACGGTGCCGAGTCTAGGAAATATGGGGAAAGGGGTAAGATTTCGAATTCGAATTGCATTGCTTTTGAAACGGATGAACTGGCAGAATGGGCTCCTTCTGGAATCCTGTTCTGGACAGAAGTGAGCAGCTGTTGTACCCACCGTGTCGACAATTTATGAAGGTGCAGTTGGTGATGAATGATGAATGAAAGACCCATAACTACTACCGATTACAGCCATCTTCTCCACTTTCTTTGCCAGAGTGGCATCATCCGTAAATGAAGGTCTCTCTGTCCTTGGATAATCCGAAATCGTTACTTCCAGTTTCTAATTTGTGTTTTCACTCGGTGATGTATTCTGGAGATGCAGGAACTTGATCACGTCCTTTGCCTCATTTTTTTCAATCATGACTCTTTTCTTAATTCACTTGAAAAAAGAAAAAGGTACAGAAATAAACATCAGAAAGAGACAACGAATTGTGTGTTGAGCACACGCGGACCCAGCTACAATACAGATGTCAGAGGGTGTTTCTAGTTAGTTCCCATCAGGGTGATTGCACGAACTCTATGATACGCCCTCGTATTAACTCGTTTGTAAAGCATTCACGCAGTCACGGAATCAAGTACTGCTGGAGCTGAATAAAAGCTAGCATTCAGTTTTTTATTTAAATTATATTTATGGGACAGACAGGTAGTTATGATTAAGCCGTGACATGTCTGAGGAAAGGTATGTGACAGGCTTAGCCTAAAGAGACCTTATTTGGTCCATAGATATAAGTTAAATAGAAACTAAATGCTAGACCATAGACTAAATAATTGCTAGACTTCCGCAGTAGTTAATTCCGTGACTGTACATACACACACATGTCACTATAATGGAAAAGAACATTATTACATTGAAGAATTATATTACAGTGAAGTATTTCTCTACATCTAAAAAATATAATAAGGAAACATAAAAGTCACTATATATTTCGTAACCAAATCCCATGTTAAATAACAGCCAAGTGAAGGAATTCAAGATGGCGGATGTTAACATCATCTTAGTCTATTGTGTTTGAGGCGAGCATCCGCCATCTTTTTTTACTTCTCTTAGCAGTTATTCTAACATGTGATTGTGATACCTTCGTTCTACTGGTGAACATGAGGAATTACTTCGAATATATCGTCACTTTCTATTGTGTTAAGTGTTAATTGGTACACGCAATTATGAATTACGTACGCAATGTAAGTACTAATTACCCTCCTCTTCATTTAAATTTTATCTTTTTATGTAGCCTCTCTGGCCTGTTACTATTTGTACTTTAGGATAGGAATCACGTAGGGAAAAGTTAAACAAAACGGGGAGGTGTGCCTTGACTTGACTGGAGTGTGGATAATAAATAACGAATCAGAATGTTTTTTGTTCCGATAAAACTACCATCCTTCTACTGCACAAGGATAGAGTCAATATATCAGTGCTCTTTTTGTGTTTGCTTAAAATTGCACTTTCCAAAGTACGTGGGTTCTCCCTATTTTGTTGCAACGGTATGATAATTTAAATCAATTGTAAATTTCACCATATATAGAAAGCCAATAAAATAAACCTATATCTTTTTGCGAGTGCAAAATCCATGAGTACAATATAGGAAAATAAGCAGGGGCGCAAATAACACCCCAGTAGCCCCTGCAGTGCGGGTAGGCACGCGAGCTTTGGGACTGTGACTCAGTAATAAAACCGTGAGTAAGGGCGCACCAGCTCATAGAATGGGGGACAGGGGACAGGCACAGAGACAGTTAGTTACGGAGCTGAAAATAAGGATTCAATAAACAAATCGCTGTGAAAGACAGATGGTAAACGTACTTTCCGTTTTAATAAGTTATACAAAAATTGCAAAATAGGTTTGAACATTTACAAAACAAAGCCCTTTTTACGATTACATAAAGGCATTTTAAAATTGTTTCAAAAAATACCTATTTAGAATCTCGATTCAAATAGCGACCTCCATTTTGTCCAACTGCTTCAGTTCTAAAATTTCGAAATGGTTCTGCTCATCAAGTTGAATAACATCAAAAGACCTACCATGATATTACACCTACTCAGCCGAGGTTTAACAAGCCCACAAACGAGCAGGAAACTTCAGATAAAAATATAAATAAGAGCAGAGAAATCCTAGCATTTGTTTTTAAACGAAATCCATTCGAAGGGACGCTACGCATGAAATAACCACTCTAACGGACAAAACTACATCTGTGATGCACCCAGCAAGTTGTTCAACTCCCACCCGCTTTATGGCACCATCAGTCTAACATTAGCGGGGGTTACACCTCCCCATTCTGTCCAACCTCACCGTTTTGTCGAACTTTACCCTACATATATGTATTTGGCTTGTGTTGTGATCCAAAAATTATGTCGCTGTTCGGTTTCTAATGGTGTACCAAAGTACTCTTCTACCTTATAGAAACAGTGCTTCATTAAAAGATTACGTACTAAGTTCTTAAACTTTCAATTCTCAGTAATGTATTTATGTTTAAAAATAGCCTGCTGTATCCATCTCAGCAGCACATACGAATATGTACAAATGTGAGATACTCTGCTACATTTGGATTCTAGTTGTTCGATATTTTTAATGGATTATTAGTATTACTTCGTACAAATAAATACACAATGGCAACAGTCAAAGTATTTTTCGTGTGGAAAATTGTCGGCAAATTGCAGTGGCGAATCCAGAAATTTTGTGAGGAAGCGGCACACAAGGAACATTTTAAAAATTTTCTCGTTAAGTGAATTTTTTAACTATAAATTTATGATATTTTTCCATATATTGGAAAACGTTTCATTCCGTTTTACAACGGAATATGACGCCGGTATCCCCGGCGGAAATGGATGTTTCTAGATAAATTAGATTTGTCGGGAAACAAATCGAAGCTTTTTCTGAGACAAATTATTGAAATAATGCTATAAAAATTAAGTAATTTTCTTGAGGAGGGCGCCCTCCGGCCCCCTCTCTGGATTCGCCACTGTCCTATTGTCTCTTTCTGTAATTTGTGTATTGCATATGTGCTAGTTGAAGCCCCATTTCTTTGTCGAAAGTAATAAAGAACATTGCGTAAGTCTAGAATGTTAGGTCTGTATAGGTTTGGTGATAGGATGGGTGCTGAAGATAATTTGCTGCTTAGTTAGCAGCAGTTCAGTGTATTATCAATATATACATATAACCAATATATATAACCATGTGTGATATGTCCTCTATGTTTGCTTTAACCGTCCTTTGACTCCTACATATTGTACGTTTAATGTAGTGTAAGTTCTACCAATTGAGACTTGAATACACGTGAAAGAGCTCGACTAGATCGAGTGAAATACAACGCAGCTTATTTCTTGCTAACAAAGTATTTAGGAGCATTAGAAAAAAATAGAAGATGGTGACACGTGTTGTATACAAAATGGATTCAATTGCTCATCTTCCTAATCATTGTCCGTTCCTTCCAACTTGTTTATCTAATAGATGTTGATCAGTTAATTCTTTTGAGTTAGAATTGAGAAATTTCCATATATCTCTTATCTAGCGCTATTTCTTTGTTAAGCAATACCAACCGCCTTAAAACAATACTATTTTTTCATCAGCAGATTACTTTTGAGAAATAAAAACTTTTATATTATTTCTATACTGGGAGTTTAATACTAATATTATTACATTTTTATTGGGATCAAATGCAATCTGCAATGGTTTAATAGTTTGTACTGAATTTAAATTCAGCACGACGAAACCATACAAAATTGTTTAAAGACATTATATTTTTTCCATAGAAGTTAAAAACTGAATTCAAATATACGTGTAACAAGCATGATTCAACTATGTAAAAGTCTTCATACTGACTTGTAATAGAAAAATGGCAAATGTTCTTACTCGTAAAGGCAGTGAGCTGCAGTCAAAACCCAGGTATGGGATAGTATTGTACCTGCACACCGATGGATCCCTCTATACGACACACTTACCTACAAAAGACATTAGGAAGATCGAAAATGCAACGTAACTTATAACATTAAACAGTAACATAACAATATGTAAAAATACTAACAAAAGAATTTATAACTTACGATCTAAATCACGGGTGGCCAAATCTAGGCCAATCGTTGGCCCGCTAAGACATTTCGAATGACCCACCAGAACCCTAAGCACTAACATTTGATGACTAATAAACTAATTATAATAGTAGTGGTCAATGGAAGTTGCATTTTAATCAAAATATCTGAGGAAATGAAAAATGCTTCGAGTATCATATGAGATATCATTGTTACTTGTTTGCAAGAAGAAGCTTTTCTCAGATAATGAGGTTATTGAAGAAGCCTCTCTAAATTTGCCGAACACATTGGTGACACGAACGCAAAGAAAATAGAGGACAATGCAGTAGTAAGTTCTCGAAATACATTA
>JAGDQP010061256.1:0-12070 GCA_022664845.1 Lepisma saccharinum
GTGAAGATACAGAGAAATATATCAGTGACTAGGCGGATTTCAAGATGGCCATAAAAACAGCCCTCCTAACCCGATTAGTCAGTTGAAGTCAGAACTATTGTGCCCCCATTCATTTCGAAAAGAATCGGTCTTGGAACTATCAAATTATATTGTAACATGGCTTTCCCACATTCATGTTCCCACTTAGTTTTCCCATATTTCTAGTGCTCATTAGCAACTAAAATTTTTGTTAATATCTTGTATTCATCCCCACTTTATGACAGTAGTTGTTTCATTTTGCTAACGCAACGGCGAAGTGGTGAGGTCTACTTGTTAGACAGCATTTCTCGTTTCTTGGAGAGGGTTGAGAGTCTGTGGGAATACTCCTAAATTTCAACTGTCTCCTAATGTTTGCTCGTATGACAAGATCAACATGCTCCTGCAGTCATGCATTCAACTCTGTTGTTTATCTTTCCAAGGAAAGGAGAAGAAACGAGATTATTGGATATTCTACCCTAGTTTGCTTGCAAAAAGATACACGGAAACGCCTGGAAAAAGGTAACTTGTCTTAAGAATCTTTTGAGTGAGAAGAGAATGCGTCTTTAACAGGAAGCACCAGTTAACTTGTAATAACTCGTTTCAGGTCCTTTGTTTTTAGTGTTTTAAATAAAAATATTTTAAGTCTGAAAGAAGGGTGATTTGGTAGTGCCCTCTTCTCGTGATTTTATGATCTTGAGATAATTTCTTCACTCCCAGAACAGAAACGTGTTTGGATAAGCCGGAAGTGAACAGTCTTAAATAACTCTAAGCGCATAAGCGTATAAACAATGGTTCTCAACCGGTGCGCCGCGAGATTTGATAGGTATGCTGCGAAAATTCTGAGGCTGTGATTTTGGTGTTAAAAGTAATTCAAATAGTTTCATTCAATATTTATTTTGAAAAAAGGAACAAGAAAAAATATTTATGAGCTTAAACGTATTTAATACTGGTGTTTTGGGTTAATAATATTATTCCACAGGTAGAATTAGTAAAATCTTAACATAGTGTCAATGGTATTGGTTTAAAAAGAAATGTGACCAAGTCTCCGGTATTGTTGCCAACTCGTACGTTAGTGTGCCGCGAAAACACACTACAAAGAATAGTGTGTCGCGAATAAAAAGAGTTTGAGAACCACTGTTATAAAACAATGATGATAGTTTTGTCTGGTTCATTTGTGAAATTGAATTTATATATGGCCATCAGGGAACTTTGGCTAGGGTCGAGATAGGGTAGGGCAGAAGATTTGAGAAAAAAGTTCGTCAAGGCCTAGTTTAAAGGTACAATCCAACACTTTTTCTTGTGTGACTGACGAAAAAATCTGCAAAACGCTTGTCAGGATGGGTGGCCGCTGGGATCATGCGCAGAATTTTCCGATTGCTAAGTCAACGCTCTACCAACGGAACTAATGATACTGGGTTTGTCTTTTCTCTCTCTCTCTCTGAAAGAGTAATGCAATTTTTCTCAAATTCTCAGCCCTCCCACGTGTCACAAATGACTATCCAGCGGTAACAATATCAAATTAAATGAGGCCGTTCACCGATAAAAACTAAGAAGGCGACAGTGTACAATCAAGTGAGCAGTTGAACACTTATTTTTATATACATATAGATCGCTTGTTTTCAGCTGTGGCAATGGTCTTTATAAATAACAAAAATTTGTGCAACTAATCGTACACCATTAGTTTCTTGGTTTCAGTTGCGATGATGGACGGCCGGCCTAAAAAGTAACTTTTTGCAACTAACGATGATTTTGGTCTTAATTTCATTTTTTTTTAATATCAACTTTTTAGAACATAATTCATACTGTTCTAAAGTTTTCTTTTCTACAAGGAACAGCATATGCACACTTAAATATATATAATGTATAATGCGTACTCACCAAATGTTTCTGTACAGTAGAGTCATATAAATAACTTAAGAGAAGACATGAATCTCACTTGGTTTTCCTCAGTTTAACAGCCCGTGCCAGGCAAAGAGAAAACTTGTAATTAAATATCGATTTCAACCATGGCCGGCTGTGTTGGTGAGTTGACTTAAACCTTAGACTACTATCTAACAAAAGAGGCGATGTGAAAACACAGAATATATGTTGTGTGCGTGGGTGTGGGAGAGGGAGGGAGAGAGAGACAGAGAGACAGAGAGACAGAGAGAGAGAGAGAGTATTTTCGCGTTTAAAATGCAGATATAATCGGTATGTTACAATTGACATAATCCAGGAGCTCTGTGTCCACCTGTGAAAGTAATTTCAGAGGAATGGAAAGTTAATTGACAAAGGTACGGACATACAGAAACTAGGAAACATATTCCACTAAATCACAAGTTAATTTTCCTATTGATAGAATAATATTTGCAACAAATAGAATGCATTTGGTAGAACAACTTAACTCCGAAAATTAAAGGCATTGTATTACATAGCTTTTTCTCACTCTAAAAAAAAATTAGAAAGCAGTCTTTGTTCACCTGTGTAAGGAAGTGTTTCTTTTCTCATTTTTTTCTATGTAACAAATATTGTTTTTCTTTACTCAATCTTGTCTTTATCTTGTTTCAATGTTCGTAATCGACTTTTATTTCAAATTAAGCAACAAAAATCTAACAAGAAAGAAATATATACATTCATATCAATATACAAACACAGAAAATTAACTTTAACTTACAAGGAGACCGTCAATGAGATTGTATATCTTGCCGCACTAAAAAAAAAAGACGGATTTCTTTAACTTCGACGTTCATTTGTTCAAAAACTCTAGCACGTATGGACTAAAAATTGCCATAGTGACATACTTTCGTTAAAGTCACTAAATTTCATGAAAATCGGAGATGGTCGGGTTCTGAAGTGCACTTTTTGTGATGGTTCTACATGGAATGGTTTTGTAACACTATATTACACTGTAATATTCACTGTATATAACACAGTAATATTCTGTAACACTAAAATATTTATTGTTTTGTAATTGAATACGTAAATCTTTATTGAAAGTAAATAAATAATTCGACTAACTTCTTACAACTTCGGTTTGAAACTCCTAAACGTGATCATTTAATATGAAATGCACAAGATTGTCTTTCACACCACTGACAGTTAAGGCATAACCATTACTGCATTATTTCAGGCATCATATTAATCAAAACTGCCTCAACGAAATCCATAAACATCAACTCAATGGTTATTGAACGATTTGCAATATATACAAATTGACATTCTCATTGTGTGACCACATTGTGTATTTTATTTTATCTAAAAAAAAAAAAAAAAAACTAGAACACCCGGAACAACAATGTTTTTCTATTTTGTGGTTAGAAGGGAAGCAGTGAGATATATAGAGATGTTAATAATCAATTTTATTGCTTATTTGGTTAGCAGATATATCAAGCATTACGGAACATAAATTGTTCTTCGATTACTGGATCCACCATGTTTCCTCTTCAATATTATATAAAGTGGCGCTAGGTACGCGAAATTGTGGGATGAGAGAGCAGAGTTACAGTAATTTCACTAGATTGTTGTTTACAACAGTATAAACAAAATGAACGATTACAACAACTAGTCCTACATACTTATGTTATCATTGTTACTGCTGTAACAAAACTACCGTTCAGGAAAAAGCAAAATAACACACACACACACACAGAATGAGAGGGCGGAGAGGGAGACAGAGAGAGAAGGAGAGAGAAGTGACATAAATTGTAATTGGGTTTGAATAATCGAATAGGAGACACCACCACCACACGCCCCGAATCGCACCACGCGCTTCTGATGAGGTGATACTAAAAACGTCCACCGACCTTGGCAATTTTTGAACCTGCATAAATTCATTTATGATGCTGTGTTGCCTGGGTTCGTTGGTGTTATGTGATGGTGATGGTCGCTACTAGTGATGTGATATTCTACGCGTCAACGGTGGCTACTAGAACGTCATGAATTCAACGGTGCGAAACGATGGCTCTAATTCGCGTTTATTAAATGATTGTGCAGTCTCGCATTCTATGGAAGTACAGAGAGGATGGAGAGATTCACCTTTTTTTTTCTGGAAACAGTATTGTCCACTTGATTTTTTTTTGCTGCACCCACTCTCCACTATAGATAAAAACAAGCCTCTCTTTTCCTCGCTTTACACTCATCTAAACACACAAGCACATGTACACATGAGTTACGCACAGAGAGAAAAACGCACGTGCGTTACGCATACTTACATAAATACATAGAAAAACGGTAAATGAGTTAAACACACAGAAAAACGCACGTGCGTTCCACATTCCTGTCTCTCTCTCTCTCTCTCTCTCTCTCTCTCTCACACACACACACACACACACACGCACCATCGTACATACACACATACAGACACACACACAGATATGCACCTGTGTCAAGCCTTTTATTAAACTTTTTTTTTCTTTCTTTGCAAATTTGGATTGTATGTTTTGTTTTTTATATACATAATTCCCTTTATCTTCATCATTCTTCATACTTAATTTTCTCGTAGAAAAAATTGTCTTTGCTTATCCGTCTAAAGAAACGAAGCTCAATTGTCCTTTATTTATTTATAGTAACCTTAAAATAACAGCTCCTTTATTTATAAACAATAATATTTTTTAAACAACTGAAGAATATTGTTTCAAACACAAACAGAATGTTTTAGAACATTAAGCCCCAGTTCACACATGCTGGGGTTTGTCTGCGAACACTCTGCGGCGTTCAAGGACGAATCTCAGTTTAAAGAACTATCGCAATGGATTCGCACGTTCGTGCAATAGTACAAATAATTTTCTTAGGTATCAAATTTCAACTTTCAATTTTTATTCAAATTGAGAACATGCTGGTTTTAAAATAAGATCAGTGGTTCTATTTCCAAACCGGTATGTTGTTATTTAAAATGAAATAATTTTGATATTTCATTTGTATGAAAATTATTTCTCAGTGCAAAAATAGAAACTGCTTTATTAATTTTACGAAACCGTATTTTACAGTGCATTTACGAGCAAGAAAATTCGTAGACAATTCCATCCATATTATTATTATTATTCTTTTCATTGGAATATTCCTACCATATATTGAGAATATTGTACCTGCAAGTGTGGAAATTTTCAAGTTCTGAAGGTATTCTCATTTAGGTGGGAGTGACAATTTATATGGTGGGCTGGTTTAAACCAGTTTTCTTTTTTCAAAATATCAATTGGTTTAAACCAATAAATAAAAGCAAAAATGCCACAAATCGTGTGAACTTCATGGTGACGATTTCACATATTTAACCATCTGCAATAATTTTATATCATTTTCGCCTTGTAATCAAGGGATCCCGGGTTCGAGTCCAGGTGGAGGACAATCTCTCTCAGGTGCAAATCGAGTACTGGTTCGGATTCCACTTTGAGCTGTAGCTGTAGATCCTGTCCTTCATAACCTCGCTGCTGCATAAGAGCATGAAGGAGAAACAAACTTATTTCTATCCATATGTAATATAAATAAATGAAGCAAAGTATTAAAAAAAAAGTTTTTATATTGTGGGGGGGGGGGGCAGTTTTTGCCAACCCTGGTTTGCTACCATTATTTTGTTCAAGTTCATATTTTTTCCTAGAGTATTATTTAAAGGCTGACAATTTTTATGTCCCTCTTGGACTCGAACTCTATCACTTCGAAGAACCTGTAGGTACTGGCCGATTTATCATTGTTTCCGAGATTAATATCAAGGAAGTTGAAATTGAAAATATACAGAACTGTCGTTCTACCGGTAATACTTTACGGTTGCGAAAGTTGGAGTACAATCTTAGCAGATTAACATAAACTACGGGAGTTTGAAATTAAGGTCTCAAGAAAAATACACGGGCCAAGACGGGATGAGATGACTGGAGAATGGAGAAGACTGCATAATAAAGAACTCCACGGAGTGTACGACTCACCTGATGTTGTAAGAATAATGAAATCGCGACGACTAAAATGGGCAGCCACACGAAATATACCAGCAACACGATAGTAAAACAAGTCACTATATTTTTTCAGCGCTGAATCAAAAAATAAAAATAATAATAATAATTTAGCTTTTAGGTGTGTATTCCATTCTAACTATACGCCATCTACATTATATGCCTATTATTATCTCTAATGTTGATTCTTGATGTTTCGAGCAACGCCTTAGTAAAATTATGCTTATTCTTGTGCGTTTTGTAGAAATTTCACATACATCTAATTGGTTGCATGAAGAATATACTTGGTTTACCAACCGAAGAGAAAATTATTAGGATCAATGCGACACGTGCCATCTATTAATCAAATAATAACAATAAAAATGTTTGTTACCAGAGGGAGTTGTATATCCTTTACTAACTTTTAAATAGAAAGAAGGAGCAATACACTTGTATTTGTGAAATCGCAATACACTTGTATATCTTAGTTTTAATTGTCTGAAAATTAGAAATTAATGTTAATGATATTAACAGCACTTTACAAGAATAGAAAAAGAGACGATTTATAGGAATTTACTTTTACCAAATTATAATTTATTGTGTACGCCGGTTTTGCTATCGATATACCAGATCGATACGAGAAATTGTCAAGAATATCGTAGTGATAAGAAATTCACGACTGTCGAGACTTCACGAAATTTCGAGAATTCACTACTGTTGAGAATACACAGGTCTTGAAATTCGGAATTCTGGAAACCGGAACCAAATTTGTCGAAAATCAAGACCTGGACAGAATTTTTACTCTAAAATTCACTTACCGAATTTTCGAGTAAGAACGCACCCCCAAATCTGCTTGTAGACCCCATTCAAGCTTCTTTCTGTTTGTTTGTCCTCACATCTTTGTTACGCGCTGATCTACAAACAGGGATTCCACCAGGGTTTTCGGTTTGGGGTGTGTAAAGTCAAAATTAGGATAGCGTGAGTGGAGTTTTGCACGGTTTCTATCGATTTTTGACCGTAAAAAAATAAATTTGGGGAGTGCTATCGAGGATTTGAGGGGTCATCCCCCAAAGGAAAGTCTGGCCGAATTACTGTCTACAAACTTGCTCACCACTGACCAATAGTTGGCTTACTAGAACTTTTATTCCTAATATAGTTTTCGAAATCCTGCTTAAGATTGTTGTTTAAGTAACGTTACATTCTAATCAGGGGTTCCGCCAAGATTTTCATTCTGAGGGTGTATAAAGTCAAAATTAGGAGGGAGTAAGTGGAGTTTTGCACGGTTTCTATCTATTTTTGACCTAAGGAAAAAGTAAAGTTGGGGGGTTTGCTCTCAACAATTTGGAGGAGCTGACACCTCACACAGGGAAGGGGGATCGCGGAATCACTGATTCTAAAGGAGCATGAAGCTGCAAAGGACAGGATTCGAATGAAGTATTCTCTTTCTTCCCCACAACTCTACATCGCCACAACTGAAGTCCAAAACTCCGGTCCCTAGGCAACTTGTACTTTGCACTGGTTAGCCGTAATGTTGCATATTCATAATCTTTAGAATGCTGAGTTCAATGCCAGGAATTTTGTCAGGCATTATTGCAATATTCCGTGACGTATGGATGGGACATCGGAATTCTCGAATCGTTGATTTAGTTTTGTGTTGCTGCAGTAAATTGATAGGTAATAGAGAAACCGTGACGCCGGAGCAGTCTGTATAACCAAATGAAGTCCATGATTGCTCCATGATGCAATCAGCTCATTAAAATAATGAACATATCAAAATTCGGTTATCTTCGGAAACACTACAACAAAGATAGGTGTATATAGGTTTTTCTTCTTTTAAGTGCAATAAGACATGTTGAAATGCTATTAAGTGTAGAAAAAAAAAGTAACATTCATTGACATACATAATAATAAAGTATTTCGTAACTATGCACACATGTGATCACGTGATGGTTTTGTCACCTACTTTTCCATACGTAAAAAACGTTTCCAAAGAAATTAAAAACAGCAAACATAGTTCTCGCATTCATAGTACAATGAACAAGACAAAGAAGAAAAACAACAGCATTTGCAATGGATATGAATGCCATTGTCTTGGACATGGAAAATTCAGTCATATTTCATCAGAAGGAGTTTTATCAGAAAGAGATAAGTAGACGTGTTTATGTTAGCTGAGTGGTAAAGTGCGTGGCTTCTAATCGTAGGGCATTGGGTTCAAGTCCTTTTCTGGAAAATCTATTTTTATGTAATATATTCCTCAAAGCATGAATAATTAGATAAAATGATAACAATCAGTGTTATATGTATTCATACAAGCATTTCAGGATATAAGTAATTATTATGTTTAAAATATAACATCAGAGAAGTGGTGGGTATTGACAGAATGTCATTATATTGTATGTGAACGTTAAATACAAATTAAGTAAATGCTGTTATATGCAAAGTCGGATCAAGGCGCCAGACAGGAAATTCACTATCCCCAAAGTTCACGATCCCCACGAACGATGAGTCAGTTTAAGGTACTAAACTGTACTTTAGTTTCTTTCCATAGGTTTTCAGTTCAGTCCTCTGAAATACTTTTTCCATATGGAAGTGGTGAGGCTTTGAGCTCTCTCTCTCTCTCTTTCTTTCTTTCTTTCTTTCTTTCTTTCTTTCTTTCTTTCTTTCTTTCTTTCTTTCTTTCTTTCTTTCTCTCTCTCTTCCTCTCTCTCTCTCTCTCTCTTTCTCTTGGTTGCAAATTCTATACTTTTGTCATCTGATGAAGAAAACTTACTATTGTCTTATTGACTAGGAGGACAAAAACTTGACCCTACCAGGGCTCGAACTCACGTTCGTATAGTATTGGTTTAGAAAGCAAAGGTTTTAACTACAAACTACTTTTACAGCTGGAGAAATATTGCCAAGATTTGTCTTACTAAAACACCAGCATATTGAGTCACGCCAAGTAGACCATTTTATACATTAGTAATTTTAGATGAGGAAGATTAGATTGGTTTAGGTTAGTAATAGTAAAACAAACTTACTGCTTGCGTAAGGAATGATATTCAGTTGTTTTCAAAACAGAACAAACCTATGTGTAGATTCTTTTCTAAGTTTAAATCTACATTATATATTTTATACGTGTAAAAGCAATATAATAATTCACTTTGTTGAAACACGGTTTCTTTCTTGTTTATGAAAATTCCTTTATTAAAATTACTGTTAGAATGAAATGATAATAGCATTTATCTTCACACTTTAGTCAGAAACTTAAGCATACGTAATTGGGTTATTCCATGACAAATCATCCAATTATAGAAAAATTGGTTGCATCACAATTTTAAAAAAAATATTGTTCGTATGTGGGTTCCAATATACCTGAAGATATCAGAACCACATTTGGCAGAAATGTTATTCCTTTATATCCCCCCGGGGCGCTCATATTTTCAACGTGGCAGGTGGCGTTCTTTACTCCCGTAGACATATACGGAAACCTGAATATCTAGAAAATACTAGAAGCTAGAGAGCTGAATTAAAAGCTAATGGGTAGGTCTTGAAGTGTACTTCGAAGATGTGGAATCACCTTTTTTGAAAATTATTTTCTTTATTCCAAAAGTTAGGCTGAAAAATGAGTTACGAATTGTATAACATTATTTTTTCTAACCAAGGAATTTGGGTGAAGGAGTTGAATAAAATTCTGCAAAATTATGTAATTATTAAACCTCCCAACCAAGTTTCTGGTCCTAAATCACACTCTTTTTTTCTACGGGGGTTTAAACATGGCCTTTTGCGAAAAATGTCGGATTTCGGGCTTAAATATCTCAGATGCGCCCTCATGAAAAAAAATTGAAGTGTGGTGTCGAAGACGCTTTGTATATGATTAACTTACAGTAGAAGTTGCAACTTTTCCTTCGTAATGGTTTTGTCAGTGGAAGTGGATTTTCTTTGCCATACGATGCAAATGCGAATGTGCTATCTTCACGATCATCATGTTTTGGGGAAGGAGTTGGACATAAGACTACAATTTCTCTTGAGATGTTTAGAACTATCAACAGGAAGATTGTGTAGAAAAATCCGTGGTGTTGAATCACAGCAATTTTTTTGCTACAGGAAAAATGCCGGCTTTGAGTCTAAAATATCTCAAATGGGCCATCATAAAAAAATCTGAAATTTGATCTCGAGGAAACTTTGTATCTGCTGAAATCACAGTAAAAATGGCAATTTTTATTTTTGAGTGGTTTGGTAAAAAACAAAATTGTTCAAGGGAGGTAAAAATGTGCCTTTCAAGCACTGTAGTAATATGAAGCTGCATATACACATATAATCCACTTGTACTGACCAAACCAATTAGAAATAAAAGTTGCAATTTTGGTTGTGAGCTGACCACTAACAAGGCTTCCTTTAAATTTCAGTTTTTTTATTAGATATTTAAGTCCGAAATCCTGCATTTTTCGACGAAAGGCTATGTTTGAACTCCCATAGAAATAAAGGGATGTAATTCAACCAAAGGATTTTTTTGAATATAAACAATCATTTGGTAGGTCCAAACATTACAAATGATTGCAGTCTTATATTTGACTGCTTCACTGAAAGAAATTGTGTCTCTTTCAAGATACCACATTTGCATTTGCACGGCGGAGAAACTCCACTTGCACTGACCCAGGAAACTAAATGCCGACCAAGATGGCAAATAGGCAGAACTCAGACTAGTAGTCGGTAAGTAGATGGGGGAAGGTCAGCGTAGAGCCACAACTTGCGTTTGGTCGTCGGGCTATTTCCGGGCCGCCGTCGGCCTCTGACTTGCCGGTATAGAGGCAAAACTACGACCATCCCCCATTACTTGATGGTGGGGAAAAGATGGGTACCCGCCTATTGCCTTAGGTCGGGAAATGGCGGTTCCCCGTCCAGTTCCTGATAGTCGAGAAAAGAACGAGGCCCCGTTTATTCTTGATGGTCGGGAAATAAGCGAGGCCCCACCCATTTTCTGGTGGTCTGGAAAAGGTTGGGGGTCCGGCAATTTTCCGACCGTTTTGTGTGGAATTTATGTAACTCAAGTATAGGCATTCCGTTGCAAAAGAATTCTGCCGGTAGATTAGAATATAGAAAGATGAAAAGAGAAAACGTTCTTTACACTTGTTAAAAACAAAAATGTCTGTATGTGGGGTCAGGAGCTTATAACTTATTACTAGTAATAGCAGTTGCCTGCAGCATCAATCAACTCGGAAGCCGTCTTCGAGTATCTGGCTGTACGGTTTAGTGGATAAAGCACTGGAGAGCTGTTCTAAAGGTATCGGGTTCGATCGCACCACAGGCCAGCGATTTTTTCTTTTTTAAAATAAGAAATTACTTTTTTTTCATTTCTAGTTTCGAAATATGCACTTCTTTTGCTACGTTACCGAAAATCAATGAAATTGGTAAGTTAAAGTCACATTAGACATAAATTTCAAGTATCGAGCTTAAATAGTTTGTCCTGGGCGTTGATATGTCAGTCAGAATTTATATTTTATATATAGAGAGTATTATTATTATTATTGCCTTTTCAGGATATTATGGTATCAATTCAAATTGCCTTATTCTGAAAGGGTTAGGAGTACTGACGTAAATTTGTTAATCTGGAATCTTTAGAACATACACCGAGCCGCCGTAGATCAGTGGTAGAGATTTCCCGTAGTATTCAGGAGGCTGAGGGTTCAATGCCAGTGGTCGACCATCCTGATTGAGGTTTTTCCACGGTTTTCCTCAGTCACACCAGTTAAATGCTGGGATGGCACCTACAGCATAGACCCTGGCCGACACTTTCTCGAATCTTTCCCCTCCCCTATCCCGGCCTAAGAGTTATAAATAAAATTCAAATTTAGAACATAGAGGGAAAATTGTGAATTGGTTATTTCCTTGTACAGAACAAGGCATCATAAATTATTGACTGCTTCTGACAATGGTTGTATTTTTTAAACGTTTAATCAACAACCATTACGTAAAATAATTGTATTACTATCAAACTTCTATATTTAATAACTTCTTGTTTAGCTGTACATCTATCTGCTATATGCATATACACACATATATATATATATATATATACGGTCGCATTCATTTCGTCGACAATCATTTTGTCGACAGATCATCTTGTCGACACCACTTTGTCGACAGATCATTTTGTCGACAGGTACGTTTCGTCGACA
>JAGDQP010061257.1:0-12070 GCA_022664845.1 Lepisma saccharinum
CTTGACGACTGATTTGCAGCACAAGAGGAACATTTTCTTTGCTCTGGCATCCACACATTGCCGGAACGATGGCAGAAATATATCGCTAGCGATTGCCAATACTTCCAATAAAATAGTTCTTAGCATTGCCATCCAATCACTCTGTCTTATCTGTACATAAATTCCGGTTTCATATGTACGCACCTGATAGCTAAATATGAATCACTGTCTAACACTTCAGAACATTTGGTGAAACTGAATACATTAGGGAGAAACATTTATGTTTTCTGTGAGGATGAGTGGCAAGACTTAATATAAGCGGATCAGAGAAACTAATATAAAATGCACAATGTTTTCTTGTGAGGAGGGTGGAGAGTTTTTCTGGAAACAATGCGCACAAAACACTTTAAGTCCGTATTTTTACATTCCTAGTCTTCTCCAGTAACTGGTCTATTAGAAAAAGTGCGTTTGACATATATAATGGTAGATTCATGGACTAGAATCTTTGGTACACTAGCAGGCATGTAGAACCAAGAATACATTGCGACAAATGCTTTGTGATTCTTTCACTTACTTATCGAATGCAGCCACATCTACGTCAAATTCAGAAGATAAGTTCTGTAGAGTAACTGCGGATAGATGAAGTTCCTTATTAAGATTTTACGTTAATGACCGATTTCATTAACTCCTACACTGAGTAACGTCCTGGAGACTAGCGAATAGACAATTTACCTCTCGTATAGAAACTAACAATCTCATATCAAGACAACCATTTATCTTTTAGAAGAGCGTATTAGCGGAAACACTACCCATGGCAATAGCTTTGACCACCAGAAATATTATATTTATTAGGCATTTGTCTATTGATGTACACTGAAAATCAGAATATAGTTAAAGTGTACAATATGTCCAATAGGTGAAGAAACCATACAATCAGTAATCTGTAATTTTGCAAAGATTGTCTAATAACGAGATTGTTTAATGCTATACATTCTTTACATAACAATTTGTCAAACTGAAATTTGTTAATACGTAACTTGTCTACTTGTTCTAAATGTTTAAAAATAAGTAATTCTGTCTAAAATTTACTGTTCTTAGAATTGATTTATTTCACCATCATTTAGCTAAATTTTCATCCCTGTTTCTTTATTCCACCAATTCATCTCATCATCATCCATCCGGTCTGATCCAAAATTGCTTAAAGACCTTACAAATTAAATTCAAATTCAGCAATAGATCGACACAGTGATGGAGTCTCTCGCCCAATGTAAAAAAAGGTCGTGAATCATAAGAAAGATATCTTTACATATAATTGTATGTTTTGTTTCTCATAAGAGACCATACGATTCTGTAATTCGATAGAGCACTTGCTGATCTATCGAATGCTATAATGGTATACTTTGCATTTTTAGTCATCGAATTCGTTTCCTTGCTGAGTGCTGAATACTTTAATGCTTTCAAACTATGCCCTGACCGATTCTCTTCCCACATTTTCTCTCTTACCCCTCCCCGTTTAGAACGGAACCTAGGTTTCTTTGTTCCTCGTCCAATGGCCTTCGTTACACTTTGTTCGTGCCCGAGCGGGGGCGATTTTTAAATATGGACGTCATATCCCTCCATCTATATTACGTCGCGCGATTAAAACTATATATTTTCGGAGTTTCTCTTCTTGCTTAATCAAAAGTGCTAAACATTTTCAGAAGTCAAATTCAAAAAATCGTAATGGTCTCTAGTGAGCTTTTCCAGTATAACCTATTTCCACGAGGCAAACATGTAGAATACTTTCTTCCCCCATTCCCGGAATGCAATAATGAGTACGATTTTGAGAATACGTCCAAATCTGTACATATTAAGGTCCAATACATGTCTGATAGAGAGCGGAGGTCGTAGAAACGTAAATATATTATAGTGTTCGTCACAAATTACTACGCTCGCAAGGTTTTCAAACACATCGTGATGGGTTTAAAATGGTAGTTAAGTACCAAGTCTTTTTCACAACCTCATATAGGTAATACATTACTTGTTTCAACGTTTTTGTAGATCTGTTAGCTTAGATGGAAACGTATTAAATTTTTTTTAAAGATTTAAGATGCAGTAAATCTGTCACAGGTGTTTTCCATCTTGTTAATTCATTGTTAAAGCATAATACAGTTACCTTTTATACCTGAAATCAACACTTCTTTCAAAGATTTTGGAAACCACTACTTGTTTATTTCAATAGTAAAACCGCAGTTTTTGGTATTGACATAGGTTAAAGACCCTTATCAGTTGTGAAATTTCACTTAATTATCTCGATTCAGGTTTGTTAGCTTTTGGAAAATAATCGGATTCTTACAGTAGTAAAAAAAATATTTTTTGTTAGTAAATCAAGAGCAAAGCTTTAAAGTGCAATTTGGATTTTTTAGTTAATTTTTCATCAACGTGTTTGATAATAGAAGTTAAAATGTGATTTAATCACGTTGGCTGTGTTGCTGATGCTAGTCTATTTTCTTTAAAATACCATAAACTCTGCTAACTGTATACTTTGTTTTTCGTAGTGACGGTAAATATCCTATATGAAACACATAATGCATTATTTCAATCTACAAGCAGGATATCAAGTAACATACTCTAATGAGCATCTTCAAAGTTCAATTAGTATGAGGCAGAGTTTCCAATTCCAATTCAATATTCAACTTGCCTTAATGTTAACAATTTGGAAGAATAGGTTTTGTGCTTCACATATGATGATTACCGTCACTTGAGGATGGAAAATATTGCATAAACAGCTGAAATCTTGCGGTCACGGTGACTCAGTTGGTAGAGCGTTCAGCTTTGGTGTTAGGGGTCGTCGGATCGATCGCTGCTCGTACCATGTGGGTTTTGTGCTGGGCAAACACCGTGAGTGTGTGTTTTATCGGGGTGTTCCCGTTTTTTTCCACTTTCTTCATTCCACCAATTAATCCCACCATCATCCACAAGGCCTGGCCCATAGCTTCCTAATGGTCTTAAACAAATTAAATTCAAATTCAATGCTGAAGTGTTAATGAAACAAGCTTGTTATTGCAACACTGAAAATAAAGTAATACATTTAGACTTTCAATATTTGATGTATTCATAAAAACAAATTAACAAGATATGAAATTATTTCCAAGTCGGGACCGCACGTATGGAAAATTCAATAAAAGATCATGAAAGATTTTCAAAACCATTTGCATCTCAAATTCACTTGCGATCTTTACCCATTTAATTCTATTATATTCTACATAGAGCTTGGGTTGTATTCAAATCTTATACGCTTATATTTCAATTTTGATTTAAGTGTAGTATATTCCTTTTCTGACTGGACCTTTCTTAAGTGAAATAATGCTTTAATTAATTTTTTTATTAAACTTTGGCAATCAAAGGAACATTATACATATAAGAATTATGTTACAACACAATGTAACATATTTTAGATATATATGTTTAATCAAATATAATAATTAAATATGCCGATTCAACTATAATGAAAATGTATTTTATTTCATCGTCTTGAAAATATACATGGAGTCAAACATATATCAATCCAAAGCGTAGGTGTATGTTCCTAACCCCAGATCCCACCATATCCTCCGACGAGACCAGTAGTTCCATATCGCTGGTATCTGAAGCTGCCGTTGGGATCAGCAATGCTGTATTGTCCAGCAACCCATGGACCACTTCGAACTTCAGTTTGTTGCTTGCTGTCTCCAGTCAAACCATCACCAACAGTGTAGCCAAATTGGTACTGTGGGTAGGACTAGAAAAAGGAAACACATATAAGAAAACACAAGTTTCAAGCTTAACCACAAATTAATAGTTCATGCTCATTTCTTATTATTAAATACATAGAATAATAAATTACGATTATGGTACTTTGCATATCATTTATTTAAGATAGTTCTGGCAATTCTGATGACGGAAGTCTAGCAATTTTATGAAGTGATTGTGTCAGGTTTTTGTAGCTAATTTTTTCACTAATTATATCTTTGTCTGGTATCAACCAATTACTTTACTGAATATAAGAAAACATATGTACAACTACTTCCTTAAATATGCATTTTGTTCTACTCTTATATTGCACATTCCAACCCAGTACCTACGGGAATTCAGAGATGTTTAGACAATATATTTGGACAGATACGTGTTTTTATTGTTTTCAAATGTCGTTCATACTCTATATTCTATGAAAATTTCGACATCTAAGAAATTGTCAATATTAAAAAGTTAACAATGCAGAAATGTTTAAAAGTGAATGTGATTCTTGCATGGAATAAAACTAAATGATAAAGAATGTATTTTTCCACAGTAACTCACGTGTTGTAGCGCTATGTCATTGAGTTATTATACGATTGGGTGTTCTTTTATTTTCCCGTGATGTACTTTGTATGTAATTATTTATATAGTAAGTGTACAAATATGCCACCACAGGTACCCAAACAGGAATATCGCGGACGTACGATCGGTCATAGCAAGAATCACAACTTCGCCTTTTTCTGCCAGTTGTGATTGAGGTGTTTCAGGGTTTTCTTCAATTACGTTAAGAAAAGGTCTTCAAGCACATCAAGTACAGTTCTAACTGTTACCTTTCCTCTTCCTGACCTGAAATAAGGTAATCAGATTCGAAAGTTATCACTTGGACGTGAAGAGCTTAAGCTAAAAGCTGCGAATTCAGTAGTTTGCACAGTGACTTGCTTATGAAGCTTAGCCATGAAAACATGTTGCGTGGAAATTAAACTCCAAATTGTGAATTGAAGAAAAATATAAAGGATTGTAATTGGATTTAATGTGTTATATGTAGAGTATAGATGTGAGTATATGTGCTATGATAACGAATCGCTCTAAAACAAAGTCCTTACGTCTCACTTAACACTCCTGAAGCACAGCTACCCATGAATATTCAATCACAACTCCAGAAACTGTCTCGCTGGCTTGTGCAGAAAATAAAGGTAGAAAAATACACTAGATTATAATAAAACTTATTAACTATTGGAAATAGCCAGACATATTTAATTCAGTTCGTTGCAATTCCTTACATTCGTTCAACCACAAGGTCGATACATGGCATGAGCTACCAAGAACATTTAACTTTTTGTTGAACGATGATACAAAGTATTTTGTACGAAAATATGTAATTTATCAGAAATATTTTCCTCAATACACTGTAATGCAATTATAACAAGAGGAGGATTTTACGAGTCGAATTATTCTTACTGATTAAACAATGCCCTAATTCTACTAATATTTGGATAATGTGTATTGCCTTGTTGCGGAGACGTTTCTTGTCATGTCATAAAAGTTATAATCCCTTGACGTGCTAATTTTACATCCTCCTCTGGTGTGTGCCTTATTCGCTGTGGTTTGTGCTTACATATACTTGCGAATGATCATACTACTGAATTGAAAAATGTCTTTCCCAAGAGCACTCTTCTTTCGGTATGAAAATCAAGTGAAATAAACCCCATTTTCTTTCATAAGTTTCAGAAGTTAGTAAATAATTGTTAATGGTAACAACTGTTTCGATACGCGAATCAAAATTACATGTTTACATAAGGTGAGTATAATGAAATTATACATCATCATCATCATCAATTACATTATAATTATACTTACATAATAGTTGTAAGTGCCTAGTCCGTATCCACCATATCCAAGTCCTCCAATTCCGTATCCACCAATTAAACCAACAGCAGAAGTGGCTGCCACAATAGCGGCAAAGAGAATGGCAAACTGCAAGGAGGAAAATAAGAATAATGCCAACTAATTTAGAAGTTTGGTTTATAGAATTAAGTGTATGAAAGCGTTGTTCTTATTTTAATGTTCTAGGACATTCTAACGAATATAAAATTGTTTCTTAATCACTAGTCACATTGTAACGGCGTTCTTATTTTCACTAAACAAATTCGTCACACATCTTTTTTAATATAGGTATTCGGATTCAAATATTGTGATTTGAATTTGAATCTTATTTTATGGACTTTAAGGCTCAGGCCGACAATATCGTGACATCTCAAAGTCCTAAAACACATCCCGTCGAAGAGAAGCATGGCACTTTACTTTTGAACGAATTTAGAAAAATTAAAGTTAATTTAGAAAGTTCGAACTACAGCGTTGATTAGCGCAATTTTTCTAACGACTTTTGAATTACTTTTAGTGTGTTCAAAATATTTCGAACAATAATTCTAATTTTCTCTCCTTCATTCTAATTATTCGATTCGGGTAAACATATTTTTTATCTTTTGAAATCATTATATACTGGAACACAAATAGAAAGTTTACGAGCGGCATTTGATAAGTCTTTAGCCTAACTAATACGGGAATGTCCCAGGGGCGTGAAATTTTAGGACTCTCTGCGGTGTCTCCCTGGAGTGTTATATACTTCTTCCAGCCAACTTCTTACGGAAAAAGGGTTTGGAAACACTGTTTTTGTACGACCGAGACGATCCTCATCAGACAATGATGTCTGAACGTTTAAATCCTTCCACTCACCTTTTCACAGTTGCATATAACGGAGCATCGTTCCACAATATAGCCAGCATATCCTCGTGAATTTCCTTCCCCGACATGCCCTTGCGAAACAGGTAGCGGATCACAGCGCGTTCATCATCACGTTCCTTACTCGTAGCATCTCGACTGACGTTTTGTGACGTCACCACTACGTGGCGTTAGCGATCAGTCTCAAAGTGTGTGGAACTTTTCCAGAAGGATTGATCTTTACGCTGATGAATTATTTTTTCAAATCATACAATTTATTCCTAGGAGGCTCGACAGTTAACAAATGCCTCGTAGTGTCTTTTTTTTCTTGGGATTTCTGTTATTATGAAAATATATATTGTAGGCAGCTTGTATTGTCAGAAATGTGGTAATTTATCTTCTGCTACTTTCGTTATAGTATAGTTCAGTGGTCATTTCCTTCATCAACGAACACGCGGCACATGAGAATGAATAATACTAATTGTGAATGGGTAATACAAAACCATCATTATTCCAAGTTATGTTGGTGAAGAAAGAAGTGACATAACTTGGTATATTTTGCATCTAGACTGTTTCGGAATATAATTATCATATTATTAAATAGTTCATCTTAACCAACCTCAATCCATCAAATTTACACCAACGTTAATTTAAAGTTGTCTTTTAACTAGAGGAAAATGAGCAAATTTAATGTAGTATTAAATTTACACAAAGTGGAATATTCACGTTTCGCTTTCTTTTGAACGTATTTTTAATCTGATTTACTTCTGAAATAGAATTTCATTTATATCTTTCACTTTTAATTAATTTCCAAAATGAGCCAAAGACACTGAAGTAGCATTAAATATCATTACTTTTTTTGAAAATTCTTTTTACGACGAATTATTTTAATTATATATTAAGAGTATGTTTCATCGTCTACTTAACACGTGATCTAACATCCATGTCTAATTAAAAAACATATTACATAACCTAAATCGTTGTAAATGTTTCCAAATTTACTAATTACTTTAATATTGGCAGAGGACAAAACCTAAAATAAGTGCAAATTAACATATTACGACTAAATATTATACATCCGCTGTGCAAGTTTTATACAATTGATATAATTTGGTGCACGATGGTGAAGACATAGGAACAGTAGGAATCTAACAATTTAACATTCTTATAGAATATTGACCTTTAAATGAAATCAAGAGTGAGAATGATAAGTTTCAAACGTTGTCTATCAGCTGACCGTGTGATCTAAAGCAATAAATGTTGGCCTTCATATTCTAAATTGCTGTCTTTGCTTGAGTATGTATTTTAGGACAAACACTTATCATTGAAGTAATTACAAAATAAACTTGTGTTTATAACAAGAAATTTGGTCGTGTGCCGAATTATTGAAAGTTTACTTATTGCACTGTCCTGCAGATAAAAATAAAGCTTGCAAAAGCTAAGGATCGAGAACAACCGAAATTTCCAGTCTCTGTATTATATTGTGTTGTTAAGAAAAGATACTAAGACTAAACTCCAATAGTAAAAATTACGGTACTAACACATTTTGGTAACCTGCATACCTAGCCGCCCTAACTTATTTCCTTAATTACTATCAAACTAATGGTGCGTAATAGCAGGATCTTTTCCAGACTGTAATCTTTTACTGTAAAATATTATTTGTGATTTTTTAAACAGGTTTTTCATGTTTTTGATTCAGATTCTGTTAAATTACTGTAGCTAATATTGCTCTGCAATATTATGTTTATTGTATACATTTTGTAAACATCAATTATAAAATTATTATAGTTTTCAGCGAACAAAATATACAAAATATGTACAGTATTGTAAACTTATTGTATCTTTGTGAGCCTTAATTTTGAAAACTTGCCGCAATATATTTCACTAAATTTTACATGCATTTTCTACACATTTGGAAGCACTGTTTTAACAGGTAGCGACTTTTACAGAGTACCCTTTAGCTGTAGTGGTTTTCATGTGCTTAGCTCTGCATGGAAATCACTTCTAGGAGCTATCACCAGGCTGCTTACATATTCCGTTCTACAAACTTGCAAAACTTACAATTTGACATATGTTCATTTCATTCAACGCCTAACAAACCCAGCAAGTTTTGAATTCGTTTACCATCGATCAATCGCCCATTTTCCATCCGCGACGAACTTAAACATATTCTTTACTTCCTTTGACGTAGAAACACAACAACATATCAGAATAGTAGGAAATACGCTTATTATTGCATTTCCAAAATCTAACATTATTATATATTTATGTTCGTATTCAATATAAAGATTCATTTAAATATATTTACTTACAGCAATGTTCTTCATGTTGATCTCGAGTTGAAGTTGATCTGCTTGTAATCGAACTGTGTTGAAATATTGTAGTGAGACTCCTTTTATATAGTTTTCATCTGTGCAATGTAATCCAATATCTATTACATTGTTCCTTCCTTCATGCTTTTAGCGAAATCGACCGTTAGTTGTCTCTCATATGCAAAGCTAAGGAAAATTACACAGGAAATCATCTCCCAGGAAACAAGTTATTCAAGCAATCAACATATGAAAAACAAAACTTTCGCCTGCTGAAAAGAAAACAAGTGTGTTAGCAAACGAATTCCTTTTGGACTTTTTGTGGGTGATTGAAATAGAGTAGATTGAAGTAAAATAAATCAAGAGCAGTGGACACTAGACAAGATTTCAGAGCGAATCATGAAACTTTTGCTCAGTGTTGGACACATTAAAGTGGGATTGTAAAGCTCGAGATCACGAATATAGGTTAAGGGTGCTCGGTATTGACGTTTTCATACCAACGGTGTTTAGGTTAACAACCTATATCGACATACAGAAATTTCGTTATACCGAACAATACCGAAATACTGAATTTTATTGAAATATCGAAAAATATCGAATTGCCGAACGATGTCGCAAACAAATTCCGAATGCTATTGAAAAACGGAAATATTGGGGGCGATATAATATTATTCTAAGAAATAAATAATTAGATGTGTTGGACCGTTATATCTCTCTCACCGAATTCCAGTTTATGCATGTCTATAGCATTATTTTAGGTGTAATCAATTAAGATAAAGTTCATACCCAGATTGTCTTTCGAGTTGTTTTTTCCCCTAAAGCAATGACTCCTCCCCCAAGAAATTAATTTCTAGATTCGTGCCTGGAATTATTGAATCGAGACGAAATATATTGAAGTGCCGATAGAAAAAAGTAAATAGTAACAGGGAGTAACAAATTAATATAACTGTGGTCGAAATGTAAAATAAATTCTACAGAAGGTGAGAACACTATCGCTTATGCCCGTTCGGAGTGATTTCGGTGAGCCACACAATAGAATATAAAATGTTAGTTTAAAATTTTCTATTAGTTAAATTTTAAAACGATTATTAAATATCATGGAATATTTGCTTAAAAGCCTTGTATAAAAATAGTAATCTTCAGTTCAATAAAAAGAATTAAAAATAGGGAACTTTAATATTGATATTACTTTCCACGCTTTCCACAGCCGTTCCTTTCTTTATAGTATTACAATATTTTTGCCCCTTACTATTAATACAGAATAGGTAGAAACTGCAGTATCGATACTCCATATATACGTTTAGTTTATCAAGATAGTACCAAAATTTTTGAAAAATCACATTGCTCTTCAATAACTGTGGGCATATCATTGGCATCTTTTTGGACACATCTAAGGCCTTCGATCGGGTCTGGCACAAGGGACTTCTGTACAAACTTAGCAAAATGGGATTCCACCATCAATATCTCCGTCTCTTGAAATCTTATCTACAAAATCGCAGCTTCTACGTTCACTACCAAGGATTTGAATCTACTGTACATCCTATTACTGCCGGTGTACCACAAGGTTCCTTCTTGGCACCAGTTCTCTTCAATCTATACACTTCTGATATCCCAACTAATCTACATACTAAATTAACAACCTTTGCCGATGATACTGCACTTTTTTACCTCATCACGTAATCTCCGTTACTCTCACCTGTATGCGCAACGTCATCTTGCCTCCATTGAGGACTGGACAACAAAGTGGAGAATGAAACTCAACACGGACAAAACAGCAGTAGTTCATTTTTCAAAACGTCGTACTGGACTTCTACAACCAATAATACTTTTTGGTACCCAACTGCAGTACAGTCAACATGCACTTTATCTTGGAGTAGACCTGCACAGGACTTTACTTTTTCAATACCATTTAAAATCTGTTGTCAATAGAGCTGTCTCTCGTCTCTTAGCACTCTCCCCTATACTAAGCAGTCCAGAACTTACTCTGCCAGCTAAACTTAATATATATATAATGATGATTCGTTCTTTTCTTACATATGCTACGTCATCTCAACCGATACAACTTCAACGCGTACAAAATAGAGCACCTAGAATGATAACTGGACATAGCAGAGATACTCGCATCATGCAAATTAATGAAGATCTGTCACTTCCTATGTTAAACGATGTCATTGACCATCAATGTCGCTTCTTCTGGAATCGCATGATCTATTCGCCCCATCCTACCTTACACTCCATAGGCACTGCCCATCCTATCCGATATACTCACCGTATGCCTCACCTTAGATAAGAACCTGATCCACAATACCGATCACCTGTCTTCACTTCATGACTCACTACACAATTCAATATACTAATTTATATTTTATGGAAGGTAACTTTACCAACTAGCCGCACTGACTAAACTTAACAACTTAGCCTCGCTGAATAACATCTCCCTTCCTCCTTACCTCGTCATATTTTTTCTAATACCTCATTTTGGCATTCATAGACTTGCCTTAGGGATGCGACAGTTGCTCCCTAATCAACCATATACAAAATTATTCACGTCAACTACAATCAAATAGAAGTCATGAGCTAAATAGCTCGACACTTCATACAAGAAAAGCCATTACTCTGACTGACTGACTGTTGAAACTTTGTAGTATAATCACACTCTGATCAAGAAATCAATTTGAAGATCATAAAAAACTTAAGGAAACAAAACATATTTATGGGGAAATATGGGCAGGTATGAATTTACAGCCTAATAAACACGAACTTGTGAACCTATCCAGTGCCGAGTTTGACATAATCTCCAGAACGTGGCCAAAATTAAGAAAACAGTTATAATAATTTCCGTGTAATATCGTTTATGGTGTTTTGTTAATGAATCAAAATGATGAAATGTAAAAAGTCTTTGTAATAATATAAGTTGTTTATGACATAAACATGTTTAGAAACCAATGTCGCTTTAACTTTTTTGACATTGTTGACTGACCTTCTAATATTTAAACATGAATCACCCTCTGACATTTCAGGACATTTGATGGGACCCAATACATGAGTGGCGAGAATCGATATAAGTGGATCCGGGAAGCAATAGAAGCGAACAATGTCTTCATGTGAGAAGGACCTAGGTTTTTCTCTGCAATGAGTTCGCCTGAAACACTTCAAATCCTTATTTCTTAATTTCCGTCTCTTCCGGTAGCTGGCATATCGGAAGAAGTGCGTTTGACATAATGGTAGATCCATGGAATAGAATCTTCTGCGCACTAGCAGGCGTAAGAACCAAGGATAGATTGCGATAAAAGTTATGTGCTTCATTC
>JAGDQP010061259.1:0-12070 GCA_022664845.1 Lepisma saccharinum
TGGTTTTATCGGAGCTACGTCACACCCATTTTAGTGTATAGGACTAAATATAATGGAACATTTTTTTTTTCATTTATCCAGAAAAGTATTGATCCCACGTCTTAAGGACAGTTTATACCCAAGTCTACTTTACCATTGGACCTGGTTGCAAGATTTTCTCCTTTTAGTGTGATGTATTTCGCATAGACATCCACGATATATTTCGATATAGCAACATGCATGTGTGCAGAAAATTTCGTAATAATAAGTCTACATTTTTTAGGCTATGGATTTCTCGAAAAATGTTTTTAAAGGAAGTGTTAATAAACATGAGTGAAACTACCATTATTTGGGAGAAAATCTACCTTTAGTTCAATTGATGTAGAATATAATATAATTCTCTTATATAAAGTGAATACTTTTTCGTTTCATATATTGTAATTTGTAAGATTTATTGCCGTTCCTATTATATGTGTGTACTTATGAACACTTGCTTCAATCCAAAAATTAATATCTTACTAAATCCAGAAATTAATATTCCGTTTTGCACGGCAGGATGCATCCCATCTTCGAAGAAAAGTATTTCTCACGTACTTCAGCTGAAAACTGGAGGTTTTGCAGTAATACTTGTAGTTGGTGGAGCTGCAGAAGTATTTGAGAGTAAACCTGAAACGAACAACATCATATTGAAAAATAGAAAAGGTTTTGCTAGACTAGCTTTGCAACACGGGTAAGTATTCAGTTTACCGTCAACTCATTTTGTTAATTGCATTTTGAATATTCATTTTATGTACAAATACTTATGTATAACGCATACATTGATTCTGCCAGACCCACCAATTCATTCATCTAGATACTCGAGCAGACACCTTTAACTTTTTGAGGTTAAATAACGATAGGAACTCTGCAGAACTGTACGTACCTCCATCCCCCATTTTGGCTTCACATCCAACCAAATTAATAATTCTGCCAGAATCCCTGAATGCATATACTATCTTAGGATCACAGTAATAAAGACTTACGTCAGCTTACTCTTCCAATTATTTGATCATAGACGCAAATATATAAAACTAGTTGACTTGCCCGCCCGTAGGTGCGGGGTGAATAAAGATGCGGGCATACCTCCGGAGGCTCCGGGATATGTCCCATACCTCCGGAGGCCTTCACCCCCATTTTTGGGCGGCCATTTTGAATCCAAGATGGCGACTTTTTAAAAATATTTTCTGAAACTACTCTTGATAATACACCTTCATACCAAATCTCATTCCTCTAGCTCGAACGGTGTGCAAAATGTTTTTTGGGGAGCCATTTTGAATCCAACATGGCGATTGATATGGTAACTTCCCAAACAGGTCCAATATCTGATCATGTGCGAAAAATCATTCCAATCGGTCAAGCTGTTTTGGCGTGATTCAAACACAATCACATCACTTTTTATATATACAGGTTAAAGACATTTTGACATTTTGATCGTAGTATACCTTCTAAGTTGGGAGGACAATATTAGAAAAGATCTTCGAAAGGTAGGTCTCCGGGGTGAAAACCAGCTTGATCTTGCCCAAGATAGAATCCAATGGCCAACGTTTGCTACTGCGGCGAAGAAATTGCGAATTCCGTAAACCATAAACTTAGTTAGTTAATACCTTGATTTTTAAAGTAAAGTGAAGAATTGTGAAATTTCAATATTCTTTTTTTATAATTTGAAATAAAAAGTTACAAAAAACAACAACAATAATACATACCAAGTGTTCCATTATTTAAAGTCGTTGTTACCTGGCCAACTCCAATTTTGTTATAGTTGGGTCCAGTGCTTCATATTCCTTAGATAAAATCTGCAAAATTATAATCTTACAGGTGTAACAGTTAGTGTAAGGGTTGTAATTAAAAGATGGCTGAATTACACTTAGAAGCTAAATGAAATTGAAATTAAAGATGTGGAGCTTTATAATTTTCTTGTAATCAACGTTGATATGTTTAACTCAGCCACTTGGGGTGGGGTGGGGGCAATCCAGCCCAACTTGTTGCCTCTCCCAAACCCTTGAAAATGAGGAGGGTAGAAGTCAGTAAGGGGATCTGGTCTTAAAAAAGCTGTGCCAAAACCAGGATTGAAAGAATCATGATTTTTTTTAAAAAATATCATTTTTGTTTATTTTTTATTTAAGTCGACTTTTTTTTATTTAAATAAAAAAATATTTAAACAACTTGCGGCACTGATACAGCTACAAGGTTAGTTTTTCCTTTTCAAATATCTTAGCCAGTAAACACTAAAGTAAAATTCACAAATATGAGGTGTTCGCTACGGAAGATAACCATGAAAAATGAACAATTACAACAAATTGTAACAGTTTTGAAAAGGAAAGGAGATATGGCTTTACTTATGGTATACTGTATTTTACAAAAGAAAGTCAACATGTAGGAAACTTCTATATTACTTTCGTCGGTACTCGATGAATAAAGTTGTTTCAGAGGTGTATACACCATAATTAAGTTTGAAAAATAAACGTTTTACAATGTTTCTACGTATGTGCCTTCCGCAGTAAACGCAAATTTTATAATCGCAATTGCTTCTTTTTCCACGCTACATCTCCCAAACGAAATGTTCCACGATTTAAGTTTTCTATGATATATTTTAGTTCATTTCAGTTAGAGTTTTCATCTCTCAAAATTATACTTGGGAACGTATTATGACAATAAATTCAATTAAGTGTGTGAGCTATTTTGGTGCCGCGGTCGCTTAGTGGTAAAGCGCTCACCTCTGGCCCCCGGGGTTCCCGATTCGATCCCAGCTCGTGCCATGTGGAATTCGTGGTGAACGAAAATGATGTGCGTGGTTTTCCTCAGAGTTCTTTCATTTCCTCCCACTTTCTTCATTCCACCAATTCTCATCCATTCGGTTTGATCCAAATCCGCCTAAAGACCTTAGATAAAATTCAAAGCTATTAAATACATTGAAATCAACAGCGGATATACAGTTTCGTATATTCATCATTCAGGATACACGTTAAGCTTTATATTTCCATTAAGAATTATTAAATTATTTTTGGACAAGTTGAGAAGCAATTAAATAATTTGATAAAAATACATTTTGTGTAATAAAAAGTAGGTAATGTTATGAAACAACAATTTTTGTTTTGTAAACCAAACTGGATATTTTTTTCTCCGTGTTCATTTTCGTACGTATTACAAAAATAAACATATTTTCAATACAAATTGTAAACTTATAATGTGAATTGGGTTCCTACGTTCTCTTCTAAAATTTCACTTGTAACATGAAATGAACTAATCAAATAGTTTATTAAAATTCTAGGCCCATCGCTTTGGTTTGGGTCTAAATGTACATCATAAGAGCCTATTATCATATAATAACTGGAAGGTGAATTATAAAGCTTACCTATGTTTCAAACCACAAAATTATTAGAAATACGGCACTTTATTTCTACTTGTTTTAAATATATTTTCTTTATTTAAATCATTGATTTAAAAAAAATAATCTGATTTAAATTGCGATTTAAATCATGATTGAAATCACTTTGATTTAAATCAATCAACATTGGCCAAAACTATGTATGATGGGTCGCCTAAATGAAGCCTCGGGAAATGCTCGGGCGTACCCCTTAGGCGACGCTCAGGGACTTCGCCCGGCTTCTGTGAGAAATGAACGACGGCTAGCGAGTCGAGAACGGGCTCGGTTAAAGAAGTTAGTCCACGTGAGCCTCAGAGTAGGCTCAATAAATGTTAGGCGATGAGTGGAAGAGAGAGTGCAGACTTGATGGAAAGAAGAAAGTTGGGATCCTCTGCGTGCAAGAGACAAGATGGAAAAGAAATAAGGCAAGAGAACTAGGAGGCAGCTGCAAGTTGCTGTATAGTGGAGCAAATGAACATGGAAGGAACATCATAAGAAGAATTGCTTTTTCAAGAAATCTGAAAGATAGTGTAAATAGAAGGAACGACAGAGTGATGAGTATTAGCAGATGCATGGGTGAAATGATCAGTGTTGTGTTTGAGTATGTTCCGCAAGTCGGCTGGGAGGAAGAAGAAAGGATGGGATTCTGGGAGCAATTGGAGCATGAACTTCGCAGCATACCCCCAGCGGAAAGAGTAATTGTGGGCGGCGACTTGAGTGGACATGTATGCAGAAGCAGAGAAAGCATTAAGAGGATCAACGGTGGCTGGGGTGTGGAAGATAGGAACGAAGAAGGAGAAAGAGTAATAGACTTTGCAACGGCATTCGACCTGGCTATTTCCAATACACTTTTTCAGAAGAAAAAGTATCATCTTTTATCTTACAAGAGTAAAGTGAAAGAAAGTCAAATCGATTTCATCTTGTACCGAAGACATCTTACGGAAATTAAGAACTGCAAGGTCATAAATGGTGAAAGTGTGGCCCCACAACAGAGAGTGGTGTGTGGACTGGGAGTTTCCAGCTATAAATAATAGCAAGCCGCAAAATGGAGAGCCCAAAATAAAATGGTCGAGACTAAAAGAAGAGAAACTAAGACATCTGCCAGAAGAGGATGTGCAAAAATAGTGGAATGCGAACCGTAGGATCATGCTAACGGCCGCAGAGAAGACTCTTGATAGAACTTCCAGAAAGAGCCCCCTGCAGGAAAAGAGACGTGGTGGTGGAATAAGGAAGTGTAAGAAGCTATTAAAGCGAAGAAGAAAGCTAAAACTAGATGGGATGCTTTAGGGTCAGAAGAGGACAAAAGTAGCTTCAAAACGGCTAATAAGGAAGCAAAGAGGCAGTGGCTAGAGCAAAAGCGCAAGCCTGAATTGAACTGTATGACGAACTTGAAACAGCAGGTGGAGTGAAAAAGCTATACAGATTAGCAAAAATAAGATACAAGGCAACAAAGGATATTACCCATATTAGGCAAATTAAGGATGACCAAGGATTAATGCTTACCGATGAAGACATGATCAAAGGGAGATGGACTAAATATTTCGAAACACCCCTAAATGAAGAAAATCCGAGGAAAGTTCTTAACGATGGAACTCCAAATCTTGGACCCACAACAAGAATATACTGTGAAGGAATAAAGAAAGCATTAAAGAAAATAAAGACCGGAAAAGATACATACAGGTCCTGATTGCATACAAGTAGAAGCGTGGAAGAGTTTGGAACTGAAGGTATAGATACTGTATCGGATCTGATGTAAAAAATCTGTGAACAAGAAAAAATGCCAACTCAGTGGAGGTATAGTGTTATTGTACCATTTTTTTTAAAGAGAAGAGAGATATACAGAACTGCGGAAACTATAGAGGAATCAAACTAATGTTACATACGATGAAGATTTGGGAGAAAACTATAGAAGGAAGATTACGAGAAGAAACATCAATAGGAGAAGAACAATTTGGATTTATGCCAGGAAAAAAGTACAACGGACGCAACTTTTATATTAAGAAAAACTGTGGAAAAGCATCAGGAAAAGCAAATAGGATAGCATATGGTCTTTATTGATTTGGAGAAGGTCTACGTCAGAGTACCACGTCAGGAAGTATGGACATGCTTGAGGGAGAAAGGAGTGCCAGAGGAATATGTAATGATAATCCAAGATATGTATACAGAAGCTAGAACTCAGGTAAGAAGTAGTGTGGGATTGACGGCAAATCCCTGTTATGGTTCAATTACACCAGGGTTTAGCCTTAAGCCCTTACCTCTTAAACGTAGTCATAGACGTTATAACTAAGGATGTGTAGAGATAGAGCCCCCTGGTGTATGATGTTTGCCGATCATATTGTACTATGCAATACTAATAGGGCACAACTTGAAAAGAAAGTAGAGAGTTGGAGGAAGTCTCTGGAAGATAGAGGCCTAAAGATTAGCAGAAAGAAAACTGGCAAGGGAACCTTACGAACCAAGTTTCGGATCGACCAACCAGACAATACGCATTCGATAGAGGAGGTCAAAATATAAGCACTGATGGATTATTAGACTTGGAGCTAAATAGGCGCGAGTGATATGAACATGCATCTTTGTATATAAAATCAGAGAAACAAGTAAAGAACACTTTGTTCGTGTTCAAACTCAGTTATTATTAAGAAATACGTCAAAAGAAAAATGTACAAACAGTACATTAGTCTATCAGGAGAATCAAGTGCAATTTATATGCAGACGTTCAATGAGCAAATGGTTCAGACAGAACGTGTTTGTAAAATGAGCACATCTCATGAATGAAAACGCACTGCACTGATCTGATGAACAAAGATCAGAACCAACAGTGTCACAGCAGGACTGCATTGGCGTCTGGAAAGGTCCTGTTTCTGCGTCCACATATCCTGACCTGTAACATGAATACCTGATTATGTTTCTGAACAGTGGTGCCCAAAACTGATGATGAGCGAAGGACTGGAGCCGAATAAAGTTGTCCCGATGCCAGATGTTGAAATCGTCGGTCGAGATAATTAAAAACCAATTGTATTATGTCATTCTATACACATATTTCTAGACATAGAAAAAGAACGGTGAGAGAGAGAGAGAGACATCCTTACTATTTAGCTTAAGTGTCCAGGTAAAATGAACGAGAAAAGAGAGCAGAAGAGGTGGTGAGATAATGAGAAGTGGACACTGGAGAGACAGAAGAGACGTGTCTGTCTTTTCAAGTCAAGAGGTGGATGGGACACCTGCAGTCTGTATCGCCTGCCCCTTTTGACCCTTGGCTCTTAACCCGTTCTCCTGCCTCCTACACTCCTGATCAGAGAGATATGTTCTCACCCTCTGATTTCCTGCCCTCTCTTTTGGATCAAATCCGATTAAATTCTCCGGAACTTGGTTCGTAAGGTTCCTTTGTGAGTATCTAAGTTTAACGGAGAAGGAAATGGAGAAGTGATATTACAATAAGAACGATTGAATAAAGTGAAAAGGTTTAAATATTTAAGCTCAACTGTTACTGGGAATGGCAATTTGGACTCGGAAATAACACACGAAATGCAAGAGGGATCGCGAAATTGTAAAACAATAAGTGGCATTATCTGTGACCGCAGAATTACTGTGAAGAATAAAGGGATGATTTACAAAACAGTCGTTAGATCAGCAGCAGAAACATGGCCAATAAAGAAAGCACAAGAAAATAAATTAGATGTCACCTAAATGAGAATACTATGCTGTATGTGTGGGATAACAAGAAGAGATAGAGTGAGAAATGTGAGAGTAAGAAGTACAACCAAAGGGCTTGTTCGGAAACACATAAGGAAGCTTACGGAATGCACGATCTTAACGCTGAAAGTTATTTTCGTGAAATTCGTTTTCTTCGTTATTTTCTCCAAACCGTTGTCAGGGTAACGATAGGCACCGACTCGCATACATATCAAAGGAATAAACAAAAATAGGTGTGGTTATAAGTAGGGACACGATCTTCAAAATACGAAGCAAATTAGTTCCTTGGAGAGGTTCTCTTCAAACAATAACGTTATTTACCAAAATGCAAGATCTTCCTTTGCAGAAATAGCGCTTCAGATTTTGTTGTTATACTTGTATAACAAACGTAGCATTCTACTCGTTGCATTTGGTTAACAGTAGAATAAATCTCTTCTAGCAGATACAAGAATTATCTGGTTTAAGTACGTACACATTTCTACGTTCTTCAAAATTATCATGACTTCGCCAACTCAGCCACATTTACCGCACAAGAAGAATGTTCCAATTAGTGAACAAAGCTCTGCATAATAAGTTGCAAGGAATTAACATGTTAGTAAAATTCTATTGCTAAAAAGGAAAAACCATAAATAGACAGAGGAACCATTTTAATAGATAATTGACCATCTTATGCAAGAGTCCAATGCTGTTTGCGGTTTACAATCTGAACGAATAAGAAGGTGGTCATTCAGGTCTAATGAAATCTAAAACTGCACGCTTTCCTTTAAGAACATGTTGTTTAAGTGAAATCATTAGAAAAGACTGTCCTAATATACGAAACCGAAGAGTGGCTTTCATAGATACGATAATTTTGTACTCTACCTTATTCTTACTTTTAGTCAAGGAGCCTCTAGGTAAAGTATTTTCCAATAGTTTAATATTTTCACCGGTGGTGCTATCTAGTGTCGATCGCAATAACCAACAGCAATCCATATCTCGAAAAGTTTTAAATATCGTAAAGTAAAGATAAATAAATTGTTTAAAATAAACGGTTGTATTAATCTGTTATGTAAATTAGTTGTGTCAAAATTGTTCCCTACTGCAGAAATAGCAGCCATGGCTAAAATTCTGTACCTCTAGATGAAGCAAAAACATATTTCACGATGCGAAATGCGGTAAATTTATCATGCGGAAGTTAGCCACTGTTAATTTTAAAACCCGGCGTAATGTTTTCTGGTGATTTGCGAAAGGTATCGATAAAATGTTAATTTTGTGTAGTACTGCTTCTTTCCTTGCTATTACCTGTTGTATATATCACCTGGAATACTCACAGGCCTAAATTTAAGAAATATACTATGAGACAATGTTCATAAAATCGACAGAACTTTCGCAACATCGCAAAATTCGTAGGATCCTGCTATACATACTACTCCTCTCACGATTGTGATTTTTCCGGTCTTTGAAGTGAGAGCGTGTCTGTGGATAATAATAATAATAATAATAATAATAATAATAATAATAATAATAATTTAAACATTCTGCAACGTTCCCAAACTTTGAGAAACATCAGATAAACTGGTCAGTCAGAAGCTCGTAACTCATATTTTTTGTAATGATAAAATGATATTTCATTGTCTTTTTCATTCAGAATTTCAAATCGTCAAGAACTGAACAAGTTAAATTATAATAGTTTGTCTTTTTACTTGCAAAATATTCATGAAATTACTATGGATATAGTCTACCTAATATAGACCAAACTAATTAAAAATGAAAGAAGCACCCATATTAATACTAATTTACTTTACCTCTCTGAAATCGCTGTGGGCCCTCTCAGAAAGATTCCCCTAAACTTTGTGGAGCCAGTATGTCCCTGCTCGCTTGACAGCAATGCTCAACGCTGATCGCTCGGTCACCATTGTCCACTCAATTGAAGACATATTTTAGTTAAGTATTTCTTTATTTTATCTATTTGATGTGATAATTAGTCTTTTATTTTCAATTTTATCCAGGACCGTACAAAATGCGTACGGTCCTACATTTCGACCGTGTACCGTATAGAGGGTAGAAATTACCATACAAATACGGACCGGATCGTGCGGTTGGTAAAATCACGCTGCAGATGGAATGTTACGTAATGCCTCATGATGGTAATTTATGAATGAAAATCGTGAAATTCCCAATATCTTTCTCTCGAAGTTGAATATTGTAACTAATCGGGTTCGGGAAGTTCCCGAATTCTGATCTAGCAGTAGGATGGCAAAATACTATTTGTATGTGTGTAATAAAGTAAGATAAAGGTAGGTCTATTTAACCATTGCTTTAAATAAAATAAACATTTTAACCAAAGACTGCTGTCTTTATTTTTTTTTTCTAATCTACTTTTAATTAACTATCATCTTTCTTTGTATTGCTAAACGATAAGTAGGTTTTAGTAACAAATAAGTACGTAAACATGCAAAGAAAAAATAATCGACAAGCATAAATACAAAACAAGCTATCTCCATTTTCTAAAAGAAAAAAAAAGAGTTCTAGCTTTGATTGCTAAGATATAACCATTAGTTTACAAGATGAAAAAAAAATTACATTTGGTGTGAAAGGAAGTTATATCCAAAAAGTTGTTTCGTGCAAAATAACGTTATTATAATTATCATGTTATTGATTTCACTTGCGTCGTCCTAAAATTTAATTTAATGTTATTTAGTTTGTAGTAATGTTATATTAACGTTATTAGTTTGTTACTTATAATGTTATTAGTTTGTTACTTATAATGTTATTTAGTTTCTGTGTAAAATGGCAACTCCAGCTGTATCTGAAACTTAATAAATATGAATAAGTAAGTAATATCCATTTTCAACAATTTTCGTTATATACAGTATGTCTGGCGATGTGAGAGTGGATGTGGATAGAAAGGTGTTGTAAGTTAGTTGAATTAGCAGATAAATGGAAAATAGTTGACATGGTGAGTGTTGCAGAAGGAAATTTGGGTTTATAAGAAGAAACAGCGCAACGAAATATATATTGGAAGAGAAAAAGCAAGGTATAGTGATCCACTTGCTTCTTATACTTGAGTGGAAATCCTAATCTTGCACTATGTTGAGAATGTCCAAAGGACGTATTTCGATGTTAGTTGGGAGCAGTTTACAAGGCATTCATTCTCAGGAAACTATTTTTTCATCCAGAACAAATTACACTATTTTCACAGCTTTTATTTACTATACAAACATTTAATAACCTGAAATAGAGATTTTTTTTTACAGAAATGCAAAGTACTGAATGCCATTCAAACAACATAAAGGATTAGGTTTATGAAAAAGAAATTGTGCAATGACATTTTAAAAGTTCAGTGGAGCCGTTTCACTTTAGTGAGACTAGTTCTTCTATTGTACATTCTTAAAAAAATATGCGGTCGTTTGTTTCTGCTCCTGTAGCAACAAAATCTTGGAGTCCGATGTCAGAGTTCGAAGTAAGAGATATTCGTAATCTTTCTAAAATTAGTCAACTGAATATCAGAGAAGATCCAACACTTGTCTTCTATAGGGAACTACAATAATCACAAACTAGTGAAAACCACGGTGTACCTCACTAGAACTGTAATTGTGTTGATCTTGAATACCCTTCAGAGTGTGTATAGCAATTTCTCAAAACCAGCAGATTGGTTTGAGGATAGCAATTGTTATTATACTCTTGTGACAATCTCTTACTTTTCATGTCATGCTGTAAAATACATAAGAGGAATTTTGTGTGTGTTTTGTATTGATCAATGTGTTTCTCATAATTTAACATAACTAGTTCAGATGTAATATACCGGTATAATCTCATCACGATTAATTAAAAAACAACCAATATACAGTCTTTTGTGCAAATCAAGTTATATCCATTTTTTTTTAAAGTCAAACAATTTAGTGATGGATGAATATTGAAAGGCAGTAGTTACTCCCCAACCTTATTAGTTCACATGGAATTAGATGAAAAAACATCCTTGTGAAATAAACCGTAAATAGCTATATTGTGTGGGACATTTTCCTCATTTCTGAAAAATAAATTCTGGGGATATAACTTGTTCGCACTTTACCTCTTTAATTAGAAGGGTAATTAATACGAACAATCAAATTAATGGGCAATGAGTTAGTTTCCAAACAGTCTATAATAAGGCAATCATCAACTATAGTCACTAACTTACAACCCGTTGGTAGCAGGGCTGCCACCTTTCTGTTCACGAATATCGGAACAGGCTTTGTATCGGAGGTCTGTGGTTAGATTATCTGTACATACAAGCTCTGGGAGTACTTCCACGAAAAAATTTTACTAATTAAGTTTCAAAATTGGTTTTAGGGCCATCATGGAGTTCTTCTGAAATTAAAAATTACAACCAATTTAGCTTCAAAAAATGTAATCGTTCTTGAGATTGAAAACAATATTAATATGCAATAACTAGTGTGTTTCACCTAAAAAAACGAAGAATTTTGGTAGTCAATACACAGACTAGACGGTTGGAGCTACAAAAACGAAATTTGGAATGAAGGTATATCATCACTAGCAGATTAAGCAAATATTTTTAAAAAATTGAAGAAGTCGCCATCTTGGATTCAAAATGGCCGCAAAACCCATTGTTGTATAGAATACACAGCCTAAACGGCTGGAGATAGATAAACGAAATTTGGTTTGACGGTAATTTTAGATCCCAAATCTAATACACTTATCTGTCAAAGTAGTTATCCAGTTTTATTTCGAAACAAATAATCATCACTAGTAGGTTACGAAAATTTTACAAAATGTCTCCAAAGACGTCATCTTGGATTCAGAATGGCGGACCCCAAAAATTCATTTTCTACACCGTTTGAGCTAGAGATACGAAATTTGGCAAAAAAGTGTAATATCAAGTGTAGATTAAGAAAATATTATCACATTTTGAAAAGTTGTTATCATGGATTTAAAATGGTCGTCAAACCCATTGTTGTATAGACCAGATAGAGAAACGAAATTTTGTATGGCGGTGCATCATCACTAGTAAGTTAC
>JAGDQP010061260.1:0-12070 GCA_022664845.1 Lepisma saccharinum
AAAGACATTCAATAATATTATTGATTGCTTCTAATCTTTAACAATACATAATTTCCTCAGTCATACCAATGAAATACCGGAATAATACCTACAAACGAGGTCCTGGCCGACTACCTTCCAACATTCTCCTCACTTCATATCCCTACATTAGCCTGAGATGTCTAAAGACCATATTTAAATTCAATCAATTAAGAACTTTTTAATATGGGAATGATTTTGATAGATTAAATTAAAAAATTGATCACATCAAACAAAATAGATGTAAAGCAAAATACTTTGAAGAATTATAGCATTAACAATTCATTTTCGTTCTGTCAATCAGGAACGAAATGTTGATAGTGCTCTAATGAAAGAAAGACCTGAAATTTGATAGAAAAGGATTTAATATTAGAAGTTGAAAATCAAGAATCTGCAATATAAGAGGCCGAGATAAACCTGCCTTTTTATTAGTTTGAGAGCGAATTTCACAATATTGCAATTAAAGGTTATTCGACCATACAAATATTTTTTTATTTTGTTTTTATATAACAAGAGCGATATAGAAATTTGCACTTTTGAATATACTATTTTTGTTTAAAATTTCACAAAGTCGGAAGACGTTCCTTAACATTATAAATCTAGCTTTATAAACTAACAAAATATTTTATCATACGATAATGGTTTCTTATCTTACATGTCCTACACTCACTTTGAAAAGTGTTTCAAGAAAATATCAGTAGTTTGAAAACATTTGTCAGCAGATAATAGTTTTATTCTGAGTTAGCACCACTGTAAGCTATATCTTTAGATGATGCAACTTGAGTCTCGTTTTAGTTCTGTTTCGGGGAATGGATGTCTTGACCTTTCCTAGGTTACTACTGAGTTTTTCCTTTCTTCTTCAAAATCCTTTTCCAGAGAGCACAGCTAGATTTCGTTTCAAACACGCACTTTTAATATTCCGTAATAAATTAGAAGTAATACCGACCAGGTTCTAAGTTAACATTTGTAATAAAAATAATTAGTATCTATTCGTATGTATTTGCCCACAGACTCTTATCTCAGTTGCCTTTCAGTACAGTGGATCCAAAACGCTAATTTGACTTCGACATATAACAATGTAAAGATCAAGATGATCCTAAGATAGCTCCGGACCTTTCCTGCCGTAAGGGGGAGGACCCTTGATCAATATCTTCAAAATACTATCTTGTAGTGTTGCACCCCAGTAGATTCAAAGTCATGATCTGAGACAAAAAGCAGGTAATAAGTATTTAAACTAATAAGAACAAGTCTTCTAGAATACCAAACCAAGACCTTGGCATTGTACCATACCCATCAGGTATATAAGCATAGCTTTACTGAAATCTGCACACTAAAAGTTATTACTGAAAATCATTATAAAATGTTAATTCTTTCAAACAGTTTTAATTCAACAATATCGTTATAAAGATATTAGTAAAGAAAATTGCTTCCTTAGTTGTTTAAATCACATTTAAAACTTTTTCGATATCCAACAATTATGCCATCTTTTATATTTTACTAATTTAAACAAATTTCTCACGTATAGCCAAGAATTTATTCTATCTATTTACGTCGTTAACTGATTAAATTCATATACATATTGAATCTCAATTAAATAAAAAACCTAAATTAAAAACTTCGTATTACAAGCATGTAATACACCTATAACACATTGATTAATTTAATGAAATGTATTTTTTCTAGGAATGCAAACAACTGAAAATTTATAATTGATATTTTTTATCCTGGCACTGTAATTACGTCATTATTGTATTACAAATAAATGAACGTTTTGTTCATTAAACACTGTTTCAAATGCGTTTCTTGGAAAGGCTTTTATTTTATATTGAAATAATGATAGTAATGGTGGTCAATATAAAAACGCAAAATAAATATATGGATGGCATTTAAATGTTTAGTAGTGCTTTAAAATAAAACAAATTGTTATTTATTATTTTAAAGGATTCATAATACTATTGTTCCACATAATCAACATCTCTCTTCAAGCACTTATCAGAACGTGAGATGAAGTGGCTTATTTTGGTCGGAAATAAATTAGTGGCAAGATTTCAAGGCATCTCGAGACAGCGGTTTCCAAATCATCATTGCACTGAAACTGTTATCCGAACATGAGCTGTTTCAGGGTAGAAAGAAAACGGAAATAACTTGATGCCAAATCCACACCATAGAGAAGTCCAAAGTTCCGAAACGAAATTGTCGCAAACAGTCAGCGATTTAGGACATGTTTTAAAGTACCCAGCTGCTCCAACAAAAGTAGGTAGGCTCAACGAACAAACCAGGGGCCCGCGGCACTCTGTTGTAAAAAGGGGGCTTACCCAACTCAACGTGGACAAACCTACTTGGAGACAAGCAGAGATTAGGTCATAACGTAAAACCGCTATCAGACCTGAAGACAGGGTACCTACCCATCAGCACTCTGCTTCAGCCACATCGAAGACAGAACACACTCTAGTGTAGATACGAAGCATGATTGGAAGAAGCCCGAAACAAGTGCCCAAAACGCAGAGTTGGCAAAAGCAGAACAACAGGAAAAAGACCCCAAAGAAAGGGAGGAGACGCAGCCGAGAACATATTGCAGAAAAGCAAAACACAAAACGCTACTTTAGCGACCTAACGCAACTAGGTCCCTAAAATTGTACAAGGCTCAACACAGCTGAGCATTAGTTAACATCAAACACACAAATTTAGATAAACTGAACTGATTTCACTATTCCCTAAGATTTTTGAAGTAACGAATCAAGATATCAATCTTTAACTTCATTCGTAACCACTTACTCACATATGGATAATTTAACACCTCGCGGACTGAAATGACGAAATGTTGAGTACCTTTCCAGAAATATCACAGTGATGGTAGTTAATCTACATCATAGTCAACAAATGCAATTTCATTTACAATATGGCGGACAGCCGTGCATTTCAAATGTAATATTAATAACACGCCTCTCCCATACCCCAAAACTATAAAGGATCTAGTTATAATATTTGATTTCAAACTCCTTTTTGATGTTCATGTAGACAAAGTTGTTAATGAAGCGTATAGAATCTGGGATTAATAATAAGAATGGGAAAGGATTTCATTAAGACAGAAACTCTCATGCGTCTATTACAAACATATGTAAGATCAAAAAATTGAATACGCTACCATTTTCTGGAATCGAAGTACTGCATATACTTCAGACAAGCTGGAAAAAAATCAAGCAAAATTCCTAAGATTCCTGATATATAAAGAAACAGGCGTTTATCCTAGAACTGATAGCAAAAAAAATATTAAACACAAACTTTAACATAATGAGTCTTGGTAACAGACGTACCTTCATGAAATGATTTTTCTTTACAAAGTATTTACAAATAGAATAGATTGTATCAATCTGCTCTCAAACTTGCATATACATGTCCCATCAATCAAAACCAGAACAGAAAATTCAGAATTCTTTTATTATCAAAAGCCATGAATAAATATTACGCATAAGTCACCAACTTGGAGAATGAGCGTAACGTATAATGACATAAGTAAAAGAGCTAAGGAAATTGACTTTCATAACATGAATCTTAAACAAATTCATAACATTCTAAAACAAATCTTTATGCTGATTGTACTCGTAGTGGTGACAATAATTTAAAATATGGAACATTGTACTTAGGTTCTCCTGTTGTGTTCTAAAATATATAAATAATATTGTACCTTGAGTGAAACCCTGGCTCTACCTTCTTCATCTGGCGTAAGCAAAAGTGTTGGTACCGCCCATTAAGTTCATTTTATCTTATCTTATCTACCTTCCCCATTCTGGCCTGAGCCAAAGATGCCAATAGCTATAAATAATTTCAGCTTAAACAGTTTCTGGATTATTCTCTTCCGCCATGATCATGAATCATAAATAATCACATTCGGTAAATGCCATCGCTGACTATTAGACATTTTTTACAAGTACAGGGCACAATTCTTTACATTTAATCGCTTTTATTACCAAATAATCCTCTGGTTGAAGGGTGTTACGATTAATTCTAACGTCTAACAAGTACCAAACAAGCTACTTCTAACTTTCTTATCGTTGTAATTCGATAAAATCATAACCACATGAACTACCTCAGCATCAATGTTCTTGAATTCTATTCTCAGAAATGGAGATACGTGATATGTTTACACATTATTTTTTCCAAGGTTTGCCTGTCTCCAAGACTCCACTGACCCTTGTATCGGTGAGTGAAGACCACCTGTACTTTTAGCAATAAGCATTCATGTTTGGTTTCCATATGCCCTGCTTTCCCCTTCAAATTAGAATATTTCTCCCTTAAATACGCGTTTCTTAACATACCTTAAGAAGATTCATCGCATCTTTGCAGAATGCAAAGTAAGTTGTACATCTTGGCAGTATTACAAAAAATATAGATCTTTGGGAGTACACGATCGACATTAGGAGTTTTCAAAGTAAATAATGTTTCTCTAAAAATGTCCTTTTACTTTCCGATTTCCTTACATTTTTATGGCTCCACCCAACATATATATTCTCATATGTTGTACTCATATAGAATTCCAATAATGACCCATTCTTTGTTCTCTGACAATTAGATCAATAGTTGTATTTGTTTAAAGAAAATCTTACAACGGCCTGATACATTTTCACGATTCATCTGAGTTGGAAAACTGTTTACATTAATGAGTGTTCAGCAAAATTTCAAAGATCTTATCTTTGTTCTCTCTAGCATCACTTAGATGCTTGTGACTCTAGCATCACTTAGATGCTTCTAGCATGTGACTTAATTTGTTCTTTCTAGCATCACTCCCCAAAGAAGGTGAAACCTCTGCATTTAGATACACCACGAAGTAAAAGAATGATGAAACATAAGGAAACGTAACATCATAAATACCGGCTTTTACAGATACATTATTGTTTGTCGTTCCGCTATGCATACGGTGACCATATTTTCTCAGTCAAAATTTGGGACAGGTCTACCGTGATCTAATGCCCCCTTATTTAGGTATGGTTTGAGAACAAATTCAAGAGAAAGCTCTATCCAGCTTAAAACTTGCGTTTTATTAAACACTTTTCGAAAAGTTTGGAAAAAAATGTTCCAACTTTAGGATTTTAAAATTTGTAGAAACTCGATCATTGTAAAAAAAAAGTGATAGTATGCTCTACATAAAGCTAGTTTAATGACTGAATAATTGACATAAGCCTATAAACACTTTATTATTGTTTCTTTTTTCAAAAATATTTAAATTACAATGAATCAACCATTGTATACACATTTTGGTTCAACGCCATTACTTTATGTGAAATAGACATGCGTCAATAAGAAAGTGTAAAAATATTTATTTCAAATGCACAAAACGTAACACAATTTTAAGCCAAAAGTTAATGTGAATCTTGTTTAGGTTGTAAAACTTCTGAATCAATCATATTGTTTGTTGATTTCAAACGTAAAATGGTTCTAATTCATCAAACGGAATCAATGTACGAAAAATGTACTGATTATTAATATGAAATTACTTTCTCAACTTACATCAAATATCAAATAAAGCAAGTCAGCAACCTCGAAAATAGAAGATCTCTTCACAGTGCTAACAATTAAGTCAGTGAACCATGAAAAATAAGATGCTATATATTTTTAAAAAATCAATCAACAAATGTTTTCGCTATGGTTGGGCATGTTAGGCCTCTGCCGCGATAGACCAAAACAACTGAAACTCTAATAATTCAATTTTCTAACATCAATATAGCTGTTTTATGGACCTTCAAGCAACTATATATCATAAATGTACAAAGAAATAGAACATACTTGGAAGTAGGCAAATATACGCATATTCGCATATGTGAAATAACGTGCAAATGCTATATTTTGTAGAATGCACGACAGAGATGCTTTCTGTAACTATGTCAACTAAACTCATACATTATCGTATCCGTTGCTGTTCAAGATCATTTGAAATGAAATGTTTATTTTGAGATTGCATCTCGGCAACGTTCTTGTTTAATGTTTCGTCATAGTCTCTTAAGAACACAGGCATCATTTGAGATTAACTTCAAGATTAACATTAGAAATATACTTCAAATGTCCATATCTAATTAAACTACATCACACTTTTAAAAGAAATTCGAGACTTTCAATACCTTTTTCGGGACACCAGGACAAGACCGTAAAATTCGGGACTGTCCCGGAAATTTATCTCTAATAGTTCTTCCAGCCAATTGCATCTTATCGTTTTCATCCAGTTTCTTTCTTCTTGCTAATTCCTGCTGCAATTTCTCTTCCATTTTCTATACATTTGCCATATTTATATTGTATAGTCCTCTGTTGTCTTCTTGTATCTCCACTTACCTGTTAGGTTTCTTTCTCAATCTATACGTTTTCAAACATAGATTTTCCAAACAAAAGATTGTAAAGTAATCTCTTACCAAATTGATTGGACTACCTTGCATGCTTGAAGTATATAAATAAATTCAAATTCAGTTGATTGATGACCGAGGTGTCGATTTTAAATTACTCCAGATACGCAAGCATGAATGCCGATATATCTTCTTTAAAGTTGTTCGCAGCTTCTGATCTCGTGCTACTGCGCCACTGCTGAAATGTGGAATAGCTGATATCTTTAGCTAAGTTAGATCGCTAAATATGACTAAATATGACGTGCTATTGAACCATGAAAACCAAAGACAAAAGATGTAATGTTGCTTCAAATATTCCCTTAGACTGGACAAAGGAAGAATAATGCATATTTTAGCTTAAATCCTATTTGGAGTATCTGACGAAACACAGAAGATATCTGGTTACAGTTCATTTTTATTTTCCAAAGGCACTTCTATCAGAAATAATTTACATTTTTTCATAAAAGAAACACTATAATCTTGACGATAAATATGTAATTGAGAACACCTATATTACGATAATTTATATAACCCTTTATCTGCAATCTAAAATATTGATTCAATTTTGGTGTTGTTGTTGTTGTTCATAAACAATATTATAAATAAAGAGGTGGACATAACATTCTAGATACATCTCCGAAAAAAACGAGCTGTTTATTTTCTCAAGCTGTACATTTAGTACAGTTTGAGATTAGTGTAGGAGGCGGAGATTACCACTCTGAAGTGGGGGAAGCAAGTTAGTGTTGAATATTTCTATCAATTGGAAGAATGTTTCATGGATATTATAGTCAAGTTTTCAAAAGTGGGATTGCACTCTTTACACTGTTTATAATAAGAAGAGCCCGCATATAAGTTAATTAAATATTTCTTTACATGTTCTTACATAGTTTTACATATTTTTGTACATACTTAAATACATATTTTAATGTACTTTTTCCTACATGTAAATTTTAACAATCATTTAATTGTTAAATTATTTTCCCGTAACTATATTAATTTTAAAGTAATACTAACATTTTAAAAAATCAGAATTTGTATTTTCTACGTTGAAACTTCCAAATTTCTATGTAAATCTAATTTTGAAATAAATTCTCGCCATTACATTTTTAAGGCTGTATAATTGCTTATGGAAATACAAATTTGCCGCGATAACATCGAGTATTGCAGACAGAAGATTTTCGCTTATAAAACAGTTCTAACTGACAATCGATTTTTCTTTCTATTCAAAATGCCAAACACTGTAATACCAGGAAGAGGTACAGCAGCAGGTAGTTTGCTCGCCTTGTAGCCCGGGTTTGATTCCCTGTACCGGACACTCTGACTGAGGTTTTTCACTGGTTTTCCTCACAAGGAGACGGTGCCAAAATGTACATCCACTTTCCAACCAAACACATATGGGGCGAAAATACATCGAAAATAAAGGGACACGTGTCCCGACATTCGTCCATATAGGCCAACGTTAACGTAGAAAAAATATGATTTTCTAGAATAGAGGATTCAGCCTGCATGGATTATCGATATTTTGACTTATAGGAGAAATACGACCTTTTTCATATTCTCTTTGTTTTGGTGGGCTGGGACAGAAATCGGATTACTCACTCATCCGACGACGCAACTTCCATGTTCGAATATCCCCAGTTGTTTCCACACTTTCACTGTCAGATATTCCCATGGTAGGCTGGGCAAGGTCTTCTAGCAGCAATACTTCCTGTACTTCGTCCTACTGGAAATCCTCCAGCAAATCCAAGAAGTGCTCAACGGCATGCTCCCAATAAGTTGCGCGTGTTCGGTTACATCTGCTGTCATCAATCACTCCCATGGATAACAACGCCTCTGCAAAGAAAACAACCAAATTATACTATAATTTCAGTTGTTTCGAGCGCAGGAACTCTACGTCAACAATCACAGGATACATATTCGCTGTGCGGTTCGATATGCCATGGAGATCGAGCAGAAGGAGAACAGTTGTGCGTGCCATGGTAACTCTGCGATTATGCCGATTTATATTTTTGCCGTGTTGCCATGTCAATCACCTCTATACTACGATGATGATGACGTATATGGTTATCATATCCAGAATTAGATTTACACCCAAGAATTAGCTTTGTGAGTTACTATTTATGTAAAATGAATTTAAATATTTCAGATGTTAAATGTACAAAATAAACATAAAATGTTCCCACAGCAACCAATGCTACCCAAGCTAGAGTGCACTTGAGTCATCACGGTACCCAACCATTAGCACCCAAGTGTATCACGAAGGTGACACAGTGCCCTCGGGTGGCCGAGAGGTTAGGACTCTCACTGTATGTATGCATTGACCTAGGTTTGATTTCTAGTGGGGGTACAAGTGGTTCGGATTTCACGTTCAGCTGTAGGCACCTTCGGCATCTTCATCCGATGGAAGGCAATCGCAAACTGCCATCAGTTCAGCTCGGTCAGGGATCTTGGATTTAGAGACCTACCTCCGGGTATACTGACATTATTATTAGTAGTAGTAGTATTAGTAGTAGTAGTAGCAGCAGCAGCAGTAGCAGGAGCAGCAGCAGCAGCAGTAGTAGTAGTAGTAGTAGCAGCAGCAGCAGCAGTAGTAGTAGTAGTAGTAGTAGTAGTAGTAGTAGTAGTAGTAGTAGTATTCGGCGCAGCCAGCAATGTGTGTATACATTTTACTCACGCTGTCCCATTTTCCCTGTAGTGTAATTCACCTTAGCAGCTTACCTGCAAAATACTTCACAGTTCCAGTTATATCTTTCTTCTCTAGGTGAATATGTATACCACTTTCTTTCTTCGAGCATCCTGGTTGGGATGCGCGTGCTTCGTGCGGCATAACTATGTATGTACTGTATTTATACTATTCGTACTAACCTCACTTTACTTGCGCCACTTACCAGCATAGGCAAAAGCAAACTTCGCGTCGTAGAACATCCGTTTACATCATAGGGTCTAAATTCGAGTGATGGTTGCCGAGACAGAACAAGTAAGCAGTAGTAGCACACCTTGATAGGGAAGGTTCATAAGCGCACGAGCCATCTTACAGCAATCGTTCAGTTTCTCTCTTGCAAATAGAAATGTTAGAACAAACGCCGAAATACGTATCGGCTTATTTTCAATTTACTTTATGCTTGCCAACATACTACGTTTTAACTATATGTCAAAACATTGATAATCCATACAGGCTAATCCATCTATTCTAGACAATAATATTTTTCTCTGCGCTAACGTAGGCGTATATGGACGATTGCCGGGACACATGTTCCTTTATTTTCGATACACTTTCGCCCTATATGTGCTTGGTTGCAAAGTGTATGTACATTTTTGCGTCGTCTCCTTGTCAGTCACACCAGGCAAAAATTCTTCCAGGATTTTAACACCAGCTGCCGACCGGGTATCCGTGCGGTCTAAGGCGTTAGGCCAACAACTCAAAGGTACCGGGTTCGAGTCCCGGCATGCGCATGGGTGTATTTTAACTAGAACGTGAAGGGTAATCGTGACAGGCCGAAGTCAACAGTTACTAGACTGGCCTATATAAAATAATAAAGTTTACTAAAGATTTTAACATCAGACAGGTTGTTAATATCAAATATAAAATGGCAGAATATGGACTTTATCTGAAAAAAAAATATGTGCTTGTAAGTAGAGATAACAATTCATTCTTACTTTAACCTTCCATGTACGCTGTATGTACCAAATTGGATATATTCTCAGTTTTTCTCACCTAAGAGTTTATGAAAATAAATAATTAATCGGATTTTCTTTGGTATAACACCAACTGAATACTTGCTGTATAATTAGTCATTTTTAGATGTTATTTTAGATGCGATTATGTAAAATTTTGTTTATTTAAAACATCTTTATGTTCTGAAATTTAGGAACATTGTTTTACATTTTTAAACATATAAATACATATTTTTGATCCTATAAATATCCGGACCCTAATTTATTAAATTATATTTCGTTTATTATTCTGTATTACTCTCAGATGAACAGCATTTACTGAATGTAACTAAGATAGAGACTGTAGCTTTATGTAGAGCTAGGAGAAACACAATTCCATCCGAGGAAATTAATACTGCTGTGCATGGGCGGTTGCTCATAATTATACGTTTAACAAGAAATGTGTGTGCAAAATACATTAAATAAATTTCAGAATAAATTAATAAATAAGCAGGAAAATTTTAATATAAAATTCCATTGAAGACAATACTTGCCAATATGTTCTTTCCCTTACACAAATGGCCTGCCCGTAGATGGTACCATGTAAAAAATGACAGCGATAGGTCAGTCACTGCAGCTACCGGTAATTGAATCCGAACCAGCTAGTTGCATGTTAGGTGACCGGTGTTCTATCATTGACCTATCGACGACCGATATTTTCTGTATATTTGATATTCCTCTGACCTGAGCTGAACTATTCAATTATTGCTTAAATACATGCGAAGCCACTCCCGTCCGTGTGAGAATTTAATTGAGAAAACTTTCTGAAATTCCAGAATATATAGTTCTAGAATTACAGTTCAATAACAGATCACCGCTGCCATGCAACATCCAACTGGAGGACACGGCTTCATATCTCGGTCGCTGCACTGATCGTCTTTTTTTCTGCATTTTTCCTGATCCGTAGTTTGGTTTATAAGATCTGTATGGAAGTAGCATGTGAATGCTTATCTTATAGCATGCTTAGTAAACCAAACACAAGGAAGGTTTTCCCTCAGTCACATGTTGGAATGGTAACTTTCAACTAGGGTCTGTAGACTCCTTACCGCAATCTTTTACCCTACCCTATCCCGGACTAGGCCAAAGATGCCTAAAGCCATAAATAATCATTCACGTTCAACAAATGGCCTGAAGCAAATGTCAGCTTTCTGAGTTACGAAGTTTATTTTGTGACAGTTCTCAATTGATAGAATGATTCAACTACTGGAACTAAAGAAGCATGAAAAGATTAATTGTGTAACATTTCATAATTATCGAGAAAATAAGGAATGCTAATGACACAAACTCTTATTAAAAGGACGGACAAATTACTCTAGAATCAGGAAGGCGATTCTCCCTTTTCCTTTTACGTTTTTCAGTACGTAATTTCTGTACCCTATTTCCACTAGTCAAATGTTCCAGGGAAAGTGCTGGCGGAAAAACGGTCATCCTCGCCCTCAAATCTCCGCCTATGAGTGTAGTGTAAACCTACAACAGCAAAGTGGCCAATACCAGAAGTTTTAGATAAATTGCAATGAAATAAATGCATTTAATATATAGCACTCATTTTCGGACAATTATCAGACAATATCAGATTAATTGTATTTTTATTTTTAACTTTTATACGCTTGTAAATACTGGACTGGTCCTAAATTGGATGTTTCACTCACTAATTAGCATAATAGATGGCATTTTAATGAATACAATATAGTTTGGGTATGCCAACGAAAGAATATCGGTCGCTTCTGGAGTGACCTCTTTTAACCATTAGTTTTACAATCGACGACTAATCTTCTGGTCAGGGCTAAGTTGAGACCAAGTCATATTTTGCGTACGCCGATTGGAAAAAATATGACTTGGCTGCAACGTAGCCTTGACCAGAAGCTTAGCCGTCGATTGTAAACTGCGGCTAAGGGTGACAAAAGGTCTGTATTTATGGAGCTAAAGTTTGACCATCTATGTCTTACATGTTCTTTTATATACATATATGT
>JAGDQP010061262.1:0-12069 GCA_022664845.1 Lepisma saccharinum
CCATTTATCCCAATCTTGGGCTTCCCTTTCATCTTAACATACGATTAATCTTCCTTAATATTGTGAAGGAGTTGAATTCGTCCTCTTTTTCTTCCTCTATTTCCCGTAACCATACTTTCAATTATATCTCTTAGTACAGAATCTGTGCTCAGCCAGTGCCCTAACGAATTTCTCTTTCTTTCTCTTTATTGTCTCCATGATTGGATTTTCACCTAATTGAAGCGTGGTATTCCTGACTAAACGATCCGTGTTCCAACCCCGCTTGAGCCTTTTATTCGTCTGCAGCTTTAGTAGTGTACTTTTAGCTGTAACATTTACAGACAGCATCGCCATTTTAGAAATAAACGAGTGCCATAGCAGTATATTTTCTCTTACCAGAATATTAGCTCTGGTTCTTCTTCTATAGTGTATTGTGTTTGCAACACAATACACAAAAGATTTTTAGCAACAACTATTAATATATGTAACAAACAAGAACGAGGCCATGGAAGAAATAAAATTAGATTACAATCGGCAACTCATTTTTCTATTCAATCCAGAAATTCCTATCGTCGCGATTAATATCAAGAAAGTTGAAATTGAAAATATACAGAACGGTTATTCTGCCCGTAATACTTTACGGTTGCAAAGGTTGTAATAAGACCCTAAAAATTGCGTTTGTTTGAAAATAAGGTCTTCAGAAAGATATACGGGCCGAAACGGGACGGGACGACCGGAGAATGCAGGAGACTGTATAATGAAGAACTCCAGAGACTGTATGATTCACCCGATATTATAAGAATAATTAAATCACGACGCTAAGATGGGCAAGCCATCGTGGTTAGGAACCCGGAGAGAAAGAGGCTGTTGGGAAGATCGAGACGTGATTCGGATGACGATATTAGAAGGGATCTTCGGGAGTTACATATTCATGATGAAAACTAGCTTGATGTTGCCCAGGATAGAATTCAATGGCGAACGTTTGTTACTACGGCGATGAACTCCCTCCCGGGTTTCGTAAGCCATAGAATTAGATTTAGTTAGCCATAACTGTTCTTATATCAACAATATAATATTGTACCCCCAGCCATGTTATGTTTAACACAACCACACTTTTGTTTAAGTTACGGAAGTTATTCTAATTGTTGAATCCATCAATTTGTTCTTTGAAAATATCTTTCTACCGCTCTCTGTTAGCATGTTAAAGATATTACAGTGAGACAACCACAGTATACTGTATATAAAGAGAAAACTTCATGCACATGAAATTTACGTAAAAAATAAAAAAACTGTTACCAAAAGTAAAACATATAAATTAATTCACTTATAAGTTGTATTCTAAATCAGTTTTCCAATTCGTCGACCCACTCCACACAACGGGCGAATGTGACGTATTGGAAACTTCCGATTCTGGCGAGTACATTAGTTGCGGTTGACGCACTGAAATGTCCCACTTTCTACAGATAAGTATCATTTCCCCTTCCCTATAGGCCTATCAAAACAATGAGTCTAAAATGCGTAGCTCCATTTCTACACTAATTTGAATAGTTCTCTTATTTTCTTTTAACTTAAATTAATTGCTTGTACAGGGTATAATCTATCACAAATTTTCTGTGTAAAAATAAGCACCTCTTGTACTTTTTTTTTTAATAGATACGCCGTTTCTAAAGTTGTCTTAAGTTTTGTAGAAGAACTGACAGAAGGGGTATCGGAAGTTTATTGGTTATTTCTGAAGACTAATTTTGAATTCTTATTCTTCACAATTAATCTTCAAGACCATAAATAAAATTCAAATTCAAACTGCTCTTGAATGTGTTCTCATAAAATCAGACTTACTTGATTATTAAACGTCTGAAATATCTCTCTAGAAAAAATTATAAGTTTTTCGTGCTTCAGTCGATTATGGCAATAGGCTAATTTAAGGGGGTGACTTAGGAAAGGCGGATCTAGATTTGATTGGTATGCATCCATTATATTATCTAGACATCAGTTTGTTAATTTATGCCCTGATTTTGATTCTTGTGTTTTGTAGATGGTATTCCCGAGATGCTGTCCTTGTAATATCTTGAAATTTGAACTTTATCTAAGGCCTTTAGGCAAACCGAATGGATGATTATGAAGGAATCTGTGGAATGATGAAAGCAAAAGGAAACGGGAAACCCCACGCACACGGTGATTGTCCACCACAAAGCCCACATGGCGCGAGTCCGGATCGAATCGAGGACCCCACGCACAATAAGTCAGAGCTCTACTCACTGAGTCACGGCGGCCCATAATATCTTGAAAATCCACATTAAAAAAGTAGCAAATCGGAGAAAAATCCAGTATCCAGCTCTTGTAGACTAGGCTAGGAGGTAACATCGCGGACTTCGCATTGTTAATGTGTTCGAACTCCACGACCGACCATCGTCACTGAAGATTTCCAGGTATTCCTTAGTTCCACTATGCGAATGCCGGGATGGTACACTTACCAAGACCCTGCCACGCTTTACATCTTCTCTCCCCTACCCTACCCAGGCCTGAGATGAAGATACATAATGGTCATTAATTCAGTTTTATACCTTGAAAGATAGGCAACCGGAAGAACAGAAAATAATTGCAGCGTTGATGCACTTTAAGGATGATTTCACTAAACGATATCTGGTTATTATTACATTCTTTTCTTTAGTTCACAATGGTTGGTGGTATTCTCAAATCTTGCAACGTTAATTTAGCTCATTTCCCGACGTCATACAATGATGCAAATTTGCACAGCGACGCAAGTCCGGTGACAATACAATATTCTATTGTCACTTCTATATATTTATGTATTTCAAAAGCATATGTTAATATTTTTTAAATATTACCCATAAACACTAGCGGCTAGCCTGCAACGCTGTGGCGTCAGACTGGTTGCAGAACACCTTAGTAGGTAGGTAAAAAAAAAAATTTAAAGACATACTTTTCTTTAACAATTTGTATTAAAAACTAAAAAGTAATTTTGTTTATGCATGAGTAAAAAGAAAAGCATGGGACGCACTCTCATATACAATCACTTTATAAATTCTTCAATTAGCGCTGCATGCTTTTCCTTTTAGTCATGCATAAACAAAATTACTTTTTACTTTTTAGTGTGAACTGTTTTTAAAAAAAGTGTATTTAAAAAGTTTTTTAATTATTTTTAACTGACTTCAAAAGAACGCGATAAAAATAAAAATTAATTATTATTTTTGTTCAAATGTTCTAAATGTAATAATCCAAAACTTTCTTGAAGTCAGCGCTATGAGCTAACACAGTCTGATGTCGACATCAATTTTCAATAATATTTTCACCAATATCATTAGATATATCTTTGAAGAAAAGACTTCAAGATGTATTGAATTCCTACACGTCTAGGAACATTAATAAAATAGTAACCTTCTTTTAGGTTTCTTCATAGCGTAGCTAACAATAAGGGATTTTCGGTTCCCACTTTGTCCGTGTGTGTCAAAAATATACATCATGAACCACAAGATGTTGAGAGATATCGAGGTGTCGTTGGAAAGTTCATGGAAAGTCTAACTCCAAGCAGCCGACACCATCTTGATTGGTGGAATGGGTCAATTCTTCAACTAGCTTCAATTTCGTTACAAGTATCCGCAGCAAACTTAGCATAAACATTGTTCTATACTGTGGGTGTTACTGTCTCCAAGCACTCCACTTGTCAGTGTTGCCAACCTTTATTGGTATGTACAGAATTCTTCACAACACAAACATATTGTGGGTATCCTCGTTGCTAAGCACTCCAGCTGTCAGTGTTACCAACCTATTTTTATAAAAATGAATGTTCGCTTGTGTCGTAGTAGTAGTCCTGGTCGGGTGCGGCCCAGTTGTCAGTGTCGCCAATCAATTTAAAAATTTCAATGTTTCCATTCCTTTGGCTCACTGAATCTTGAGGCGTTAAATCACACTTTCTACCGATATTTTAATTCGGATCTTATACCAACAATGGAGGAGGTCTCTCAAGAATGCCTATTTGAAATTATTAATTTTTTTCAAGTTATTGCTGGAATGTTTGTGTGTGTTTGAACTTTCGTAGCTCTACGTTGAAAATTACGCTTTCCATTCATGTTTTCATCTTGTATCTTTCGCCAACAATGAAAGAATCACAACAATGCATATTTGAGAATATGAAAATTTTGCCAGTATCTTTTACTTAGGGATTGGTGAAATGTTCTTTTAGTTGAAATGTCTTAGTTCTCTGTTCAAGATTACACTTTTCTTTTATTTGAATTCTGCTTCTTTTACCAACAATGGAACTCTCTCAAATTATGTATATTTGAGAGTTCGAAAATGTTGTCTGTACCTTTTTCTAGGCATTAGTTCACTGTTAATAAGATCGAAGTTTCGTAGTTCTGTGTTTGAAATTACGCTTTGCATTTAGTCTTAATCTTTGGCTAACAATGCAGGTCGTTCAACAATGAATTTTTGAGAGTATGAAAATTTCGTCTGTACCTTTCCCTAGGTATTGGTGTAATAGTCAATTATTAGAAATTTACTATTCTACGTTCAAAATTACGGTTTTCATTGATGTTTGAAATTTGTGTATTTGTCAACAATAGAGATCTCTCAACAACGTATAACAGAGAATATAAAACTTTCGCCTGTATCTTTCCCTATGTATTTGTGTAGTGTTTCTAAATTCGAAGTTTCGTGAAAACTGAGGCTTCCATTGATGTTTGAAATTTGTACATAGTAGATATATGAGATTACATTGCCATCTAGCGTCAGAAATCTATACTATTTGTATGGGAAGAAGAACCTTAAGGTCTCGGAGCCTTTGCGATTCTTAATAGAATCACGGCGCCCACTATTTTAGCATATTTTTGAGCTATTTTTTTCCTTTTTAAGCAACAGCTCCCTAACCCATGAATATGAACCAAAGAACTATGTTTGAGACTCCCCCCCCCTTTTTTTTTTTTTTTTTTTAATGTGAAAATGTCTTTCTTGTCACGTAATTTCCCTTCTCAAATTCTTGCATGTTTTGTAGGCAAACAAAAGATCTGAACATTAATAAGTGGTCGCTTATCGCTATTTGCATTGTCAACGGACCTAATAAAAATGAAGTAGTTTTTTTTAGGAGATTGATTTTAACGCATAAAAGTTGTATCTGAAATTCCATAATTCTGGTATGAAATGGGCACCTAACTACCAGCCCATAACAGAAAAACAGAACAGTGGAATCAACAAGCTTAATGGCAAGTAAAGAAAAATATTATGTAATGAAAGGGTGATTATGCTGGTTTGGAATAGAATGGCTTGTTGCGCAGATTGATAACCAAGAGCGCTTTACTCGGAAAATCCCATCATGTGCCATGCGTGGAAATGTGCCTGTCTCTGTCTATTCCTTTGCTTCTCTTGTGTTCTATGGCTATTGCTGCAATCTAATTGACTTTTCGGCCTTGATGCGCGGAACATTTCTGTAAACACGTCTCTACATACACATGACAACATACGACAAAAAATTATAGAGAACTGGCTTACATTTCATTGTTCATGCAAATTATTCCACTAGATTAGAATTCATTTAAAAAACGTCAGGTTTACCTTTTTAAATCCGTATCTTTTGTGACATAATTAGTAAGTAATTATTCACGTCCACGTAACGTAATACGGTTAGGTTTCACGGTTCATACCAATGTCGAGCTTTACATGAGCACATATTTATTTGCATATGCCTAATGAAAAATTAGAACTTTCTCTCCTTCTCTTTCCTTAGACTTAACCTTCGGCTATATATTATCCCAGATAACAAACAAAATGTACATTATTATACTTTCAAACATTTGCAACAGAAAACAAAAAAAGTGTGTATCAAAGTTGCCACATGGCAAATGTAAAAGTTGCTATACGTCTGCAGCAAACTTATTTCTTAGTTATCACTTTGGAAATTTGAAAACTAACTTGTCATGCAACAGGCGACAAACTTTCAAAATATACGCTTAGAGCGTTGCAGCGATGTAGGAAGTTTTCGGTGGCTGCGAGCTGTTCTCCACACTGGATCTCCCACTCTGAGCTCCACCTCTTACAATTATTATTTAAAAAACATTTAATAATTACTTATAATAAAGAATGCATAGCATATTATTGATCTGATAATTACCTAATGGTATATTGTTTACAATTCCAAAATAACGGACTCTTTAATTAAACGTGATGTTTTGATCAAATCTAAAGAGTAACATTTAAAGCTATGCATAAACAACGTGTAACGTTTCAAAGTTGGTACCATAATATATTGAAATCTTACCAGTCCACTTACAAACCTTGAGTGGAGATGGCGTTAATTATATACCTGCAATGAAATCAACTACATACGTCCTGTCCTGTTGCTGACCAGAAAAATAAATTTGTGCCCATGCTTTGAGATAGAGTTGTGGTTACAAAATGGAATTTCGCCAGAGCATTTCTCACCAAATTCTTGATAACAATTGCGATAAAAAATTAAAATATATAGAAGACGCTAGTATACATCATTTATCAAAAGTAAAAACAAATATAGGCTGTTGCTTAATTTAAATAAAAGTGCAAATTTGGACCGCAATATGTAGACTCCATTGTGCACAACAGAAAGAGAATGGAAACTTATGAAACGCACAATGATCAATACATCGTACAATAATCTATGTTAAGTGTGAGTTTCATGATTCGCTCGTAAGCTGTTCCAAACTTACAGGCCAAATTTGAAGTTTTAGTTATGGTCTTTAGGCATCTAAGGCTCAAGGCGATTTACAGGCCAAAGACGAAAATAGGGAATGTAGTCTCGTTAAAGCACACGTTCTGGATATGGATGGACATTTCGATAAGCATAAACTCATGAGAAGTTATACACGTCAAGATATGAAATACGAAAACAGTAACTTGTCTAATACTATAAGACCATATATATATACAAGACTTGTGTCCAAACGAGGCCAAATTTGAACAAAGAAATATAATTTTTCCGATGTTTGTTTCTGGCCCGAAATTGTGGATGACAGTAAGCATGGATTATTGTACGCTATATTGACCACTCCATCCGTTTCATGAGTTTCAATCCACTTTCTGCTGCACACAATGGAGTCAACATGGGAAGCTCTCGCAATGGAGAATGGGAATCAACAACATGTACGGTACTTTCAAGAATCCAAACAGAGAATATTTTTTGTGTAGGTCTACATTAATTGATTTAATGATATGGTTTTAATTTTCAGAAATATCTGTAGAAGTACCGTCGTCGCCAGTTCTTTTCAGCAACCTGCAATCAATCAATCACCGATTAACTGTCTACGCCCAACTTAGATTACCATCTTTCTCCTGGAAATGCCTGCTCTCATTTCGATTGACAGCACTGAGTAGAGGAGGAATATCTCTCTGCACCATCTAAAAAAGCACTTCTTTTGTTTTGGGCACACTCTGCTTGCTTTTTCTTTCGAAATCCAGTCGATGGCATCACATTGGATGTGAGCACATCCGAGTCATAGAATTATGGCCTTATTTGATGGCAATGATTTGATTTCAACAACGGTTCTAATTTCCAATTGGCAGCGCACATTTTACTCTCTCTCTCCCACCCGTCTTTTTTTACGTTCTTTTGACTTCCTGGTCGTGTGGTATGGCTAAACAAAAGCATCCACGCACAAAAGAGCTCTTGATGCACATCAGTTTCCAGTCCACATAGACGGAAGTATCGATGAAAAAAAGCTGGCAGCTCGCTCTTCAGGAAGATCCACCTCGCATAGCATATGCAATCCCCCTCCTCCCCATGCACCTCAGCACACCAACACTCATGTGCTACATACTGATTGTATCCGGTTCATCCAGGTCCCTTGCCAAAATTTCCCCCTTCCTACGTATCTGTCACCCGTAGAACCCCAACGCTCTTGGAAATCGTTAAACAACTACGTTTTAACATTCGGTTAACAACCTTTAATAGTTGGAGTGTCATCGCAAATTGCGTCGAACGATAATGTAGGTTGGCTGAGAAGTGTTAGTACACAATCCCAGCGACCGACCATCCTCACTGAGGTTTTTCCAGGGTTTTTGCCTCAGCCACACCAGACAAATGCTGGAATGGTACTTACAAAATAAGTCCTGGCCGTCTACCTTCCAACATCCTCTCCCCCACCCTATCCCGGCCTGAGTCTAAGATGCGAAAAGGCCTTACTATAAATTCAAACGTATTAGTACATACCATAGGAGAGACAGAAACCGTTCCAGCGAATATTATAGTCATATTTATTGTAATTAGGAATAATTTGGAATATTTTGGATACACAATGTCTACAGAGCTAAAGGAAAATTTGTCCTTTATTTCTCGTAACGCGACAGAGGGAAGTTTCTGGGCCTCATTGTTATTCCCGAAGGTAGGTTTTTATCCGATGGTCAAATTGAACCGATGTGGTTTGCCATTTCCATCCATCGGATGAAGATGACGTTCTATGGACGGAACAAACGTTGGCTCCAAACCACTTGTGTCCCCGGAGGGAATCGAACTCGGAACTCCTTCATTCTACAACGCAGCGACAGGGGCAGTGTTTCCGCCAAGATTCTCAGTTTAGGGGGTGTAAAGTAAAAAATTGGAGGGTGTAAGAGGAGTTTTCACGGTTTCTATAGATTTTTCACAGCAAAAAGTTTAAAGTTGGGGGATGTTATCGATAATTTGGGGGGTGACACCTTCCACAGGGGAAGCCCGGCGGTATCACTGCACAGGGGACACTTCATTGTCATAAGTTTGGATATTCACAACAACAATCAAGCGATTTCAATAAAGAACAGAAAGGAAATAATTGTCACGGGCAGAACCCTTCAAATGGTTATGAACTTTCTTATCTGGAAGTTAGAACTCTCTAGGCTTGAATTTGTAGGAGTAGCATTGAAATTTCGTACAACGATAAAAATATATTAGAGGCATACGGAGATAGTGCTGACATCTACCGTAGAGATGGTTGCTTTATAGTAACCTTAAGCCAGAATGTCTTCCCGCCATATTTGTTTTCCCGTCCAATATTCAGACACGAAAGCAAGTTAACAGAAACTAACCTTCGTGGGCTGTAGTCTGGTTGATACTAGAATAAGAAATACCGTTGGCCCTGAATCAATTTAAAGCCTGCACACTGTAAAAAATTAAAGTTTAAAAAGTTGGCGGAAATAGGGATAGAGCTTGGGTCATCTTAGTGATAGCTCACTGTTTTCACAAAGTGAGCCAAGCAGAGAACAACACATTAATTTCGTCACTTTTCTCAATATATATACATATATATCAAGTTCTATATAGAAATGAATGAACCACCATTTTTCAGGACATAATGAGCCAAATGTATATAAAAAGTGTTTAAAAATAACTGTCAGATATTAAACACACAGGATATGTTCGAGAGAGAAAAGTAAAATAAGGGTTTTATTATTTTTTACAGTGTGTCAAGGCTCTGAGTTAGAATACAAGGGCTTCAGATGAAAAAGCGAGAGTCAATGGTGAGTATAATCTGTATGACTTTCTTGAAAGATTTATCAATACCACGGTGGATTCACTACCTTCCATAAAAGGACTTGTAGAAAAGTGGAACAAGAACATCTACGTATAAGAAACCAGACAACCTTCTTCACTTCAACCAGTCATCCCAAGTACAAGTATTACGATTACTAATATTGATTTTTAAAAGCAATTCAATAAATATTTTATCACATTTTTTTTTTTTTATTTAGATAAAAACAGATCGATATTATCCGTCCAGACTTAAGAGTGTACTGTTGCTCTTATGGCAACAGCGATGCCGGTTTGACCGTTAAATAAATAAATAAATAAATGAGCTCGCTGCAGCCGTTTTACCACTTCGGGTTGTCATAGCCGAGCGGCAACGCTTGAGTCGCTGTTAGTTTTCCTCCCTCTTCCCCCGTCAAGTTTATCAAATGAAACTATCGTTGTATTAGATAATTAAATATGTGTAAGTGAACAAAGGAGTTAGGGAATTAATTAATGGTACCAATGTTAAACATAAAACCTTTACAGGGATCATTAAAGAGCAATAACGGTCAAGGAATTTCGTGTGCGTCAAGGGGGGTGGGGGAGTACATAAGTGAAACTGCAGCTGTAAGCTGCAACAGTATAGACCGAACTCTGGATCGGTAATAGAGAAAGGGGTGAGACAGACAGAGAGGGAAAGAGAAAGAAAACGACAGAGAAAGGAGAGAGAGAGAAAGACAGAGAGGGGAAAAAGAGAATGAGATAAAAAGAAATGCAGAGACAGAGAGAGAAAGAGAGAGAAGAAGAAAACAGCGAGAGAGAAATAGGGGTAAGAAATAAATAAAAAGACAGAGAGAAAAAGAAAGACACAGAGAGAAAGATAAAGAAAGGAAAAGAGAGATACATACAGATAAACAGAGGAGAGAAAGAAAAAAGGACAGATAGAGAAAGAGAGGAAAAGAAATAGAGAAAAAAGAAATAGAAGTAAGTAACTTTAAGATAAGTCTTCAACATACACTCAAAATATTAATAGAATTGTTGACACACAAATCTCCTCATTTTGGCTGACCTTCCGCATTAAACGTAGGTCATTACCTTCTACACATCACCAGTTGATATAAATCTGAATTTCTCCTTTTGGTCCCAGAGTACAAGATTCGTCCTTGAGGACGTGCACTGCTTATTTATTAGGATAAAGGGAGACTTCGGATACAATCACATGGCTCATCTAAGAGGCTTCATTCAGTCTTCACACGCTGATAGAATGGGTTAGAAATAGGGAGAAACAAAACTTTGAAAAAGTTCAAATATTTACAATAAAAACGTTTAAAATATCTGCCGCAAGTAGGTGTAAGAAAAATGTAAATTTCTTCATTATGGTTGAATTTTCGTTAAAACATTTAAGAAAATATATTCCTCTTCTAAATAACCTTCACGAGATCTTCAGCACAGTTGAAAAGAAATGTAAACTTTAATCTCAATTTTTCAACTGTCAAAATCTTAAAATAAACGTTAAATAATTGAATATATTAATTTTCCGACAACCGGTGGAACAGTTTCGCGGACTGGCGGTTGAAAACCACTGCTCTATAGCACATTGTTATATCTTTGTGATATCACTTTCCACGCAAAATGCATAATGCGGCTTTCCTCTTAACATTGTTGTTTGTTTCTATATTCTATATAAAAAGAACTAACTCAATTATATGGTTAATGAATACTTATTCATAAGGATTGGAAGAGTACAGCACGTACTTGTAACATTAACGACAAAAAAGTTCCGCAACAGTTTCTTATTTCTACTTCCAACATATTCACCACTCGCAGGTGAATGACTTGATCATTAAAAGTGAAGAGAAGAAGAAGAGGAATCAAAAGATTGGCAGCACTTGCTGAATCACTGTGTGATGAAAGAATGAGGAAATGATCTCAGAATATGCGGTTCTATCAGGTGTCAGGGATGATTTCCATCTCATAATGAGACATTAAAGTCTTCTTTTGTCCAATCGCAGTCTCAGAGAAGAAAATAATGAAGTTGCTCAGCTAAGTAACAGTTAGGCCTGCTATTGATGTTGGTTGCACTCAATATGCAACAGGTTGGTTTTATGTGAGAAGTTCCAACGCCTCGAGAATATTACGAAAGAAACGTCCTCTCTCATTGATTGTTGCTGCGCTTTTTAGATTTTATCACGTCCATCTTCAACACTCCGCGTGCGAATAATTTGTAGTACAGCTATTTATTATTATTAGTAGTAGTAGTAGGAGGAGGAGGAGGAGTACGCCCTCTTCCTCCTTGAATTATTTGTTCCTTTCTGTCTTTTCTTAAACGATTTCACTCATCGCATTCTTTCTAAGCCTACATGCAGAAGAACGAATGTCACCCTTCACAAGAATGAAGCTTCTGACACGCGCTTTTTGCATCACCTCACTCCCCGCTTCCCTATCATCTTCAGGATTCCAAATACCTTGTAAAATGTAAATATTTAAATTTTTTTAAAAAAAGTTTTGTTCCCTTGAGAAACATCTTCAAAGTTAAAATGCAGAGGAGAAAATTCATCGCCATCACCAGTTTTGCTTCTGGATTCTTTGTTTTGATCGTTTGATTAATTCGCATAGTCATTGGAATCTCT